>KV425629.1:27033-38860 GCA_001632425.1 Neolentinus lepideus HHB14362 ss-1
TTCAAGGGCGAGGAGCATACCAGTGAGCCTCAGACTTTCCGCAAAGCGATGCAGCATCCAGAGGAGGAGCGCCAACAGTGGTTGAACGCTGCTCAGGATGAGATCCAGTCTCTCGTCGAGAATGGGACATTTGAACTCGTTGAGTGTCCTCTGGGTCGCAAGGCCATTGGGAGTCGCTGGGTCTTCAAGGTAAAGCGCAATGCGGATGGCTCTATTGAGTGCTACAAGGGTCGTTTGGTGGCAAAGGGCTTCTCACAGCGCCCTGGTTTCAATTACAATGAAACTTTTGCTCCAACTCCAAAGTGGGCCTCTCTGCGCACCATCCTCGCCTTAGCTGCACTAGAGGATTTGGAGCTTGAGAGTGTTGATATTTCGACTGCGTATCTCAATGGGACATTGGCGGAGGACGTTTATATGCGTCAACCTGAGGGATTTGAGCAGAAAGGCCCTGAGTCGGTTTGGCGATTGCAGAAGTCGCTTTATGGCCTTAAGCAGGCTGGGAGGCGTTGGCATGAGAAGCTGAATGAGGTCTTGACTGAGAAGCTAGGATTCTCGCATCTGACCTGTGAGCATAGCGTCTGGGTCTATGGGAAGGACAATGTGCGTATCATCATCCCTGTCTTTGTCGATGACATGACTATTGCCAGCAAGTCCTCTGCTGCGATTCAGAAGGTCAAGGACGACTTGAGGCAGCATTTCAAGCTGCGTGACTTAGGTCCTACCTCCTGGCTCCTACGCATCGAAATCAAGCGTGATAGCTCCTCTTGGACTCTGACCATCTCTCAGCGACAGTACATCCTCGATATCTTGTCGCGCTTTAGTATGGCTGACTGTGACTCTGTCTCAACACCTATGGACCCTGGCTCTAAGCTTAGTGCGACCATGGCTCCTCAGACTCAAGCTGAGTGTGATGAGATGCGCTCTGTGCCATACATCAATGCAGTTGGTGCCCTCACTTATCTGGCTGTTGCTACACGTCCGGACATTGCTTACAGTGTTGGAGTCCTGGTGCGCTTCAGCAAGAATCCTGGCAAGCGTCACTGGAAGGCTGTTAAGCACCCATTTCGCTATCTCAAGGGTACTATGGACTACAAGCTGACGTACTCTCCCTCATCGTCGTCTGCGCTGTTCACCACCTTCACTGACACTGATCATGCTGGGAACCCAGACAATGGTCGCTCTACCAGCAGTTATGTTGTCAAGATGGGTTCTGGTGCTATCTCTTGGTCCAGTCACCTCCAGTCTATCGTTACTCTCTCGACTACTGAGGCTGAGTATGTTGCTGCTGTCTCTGAGGGACAGGAGATCCTCTGGCTGCGAAACTTCTTGATTGAGCTTGGTTATCCTCTCTCCGGGCTGTCTATGCTTTACATCAATAACCAATCTGCTCTGGCTGTCGCGAAGAATCCAGAGCATCATGGGCACATGAAGCACTTGAACCTGAGGTTCTACTGGCTGCGGGACGAGGTTGCGAGGGGTAGGATTGGGATGGCACATCTTAGGATGGATGAGATGCCAGCTGATTGTATGACAAAAGTGTTGGCTAAGGGGAAGGTGGAGATCATGGTTGGTCTTTTGGGTTTGGTCTGATTGGCAGAGGTGCCGTGTCAGGGGGGAGTGTTGGCATTAGTGCCTATCCGGACAGCAAGACTCTATTACTATGCAAAATAATATCCGCCTTCAGCCCGGTGATAGGCCCTGTTGGCTTCTGACCCCAGAAAACGCGACTTAGGGCGATTCCGCGCACTTCGTGGGAACGGCGACTTAGCGACTCAATAGTGCACTGTCGGTACTCTGCGCACTAGCGACCCTACGCACCAGTGACAAGGCTCTCGGCTCCTCGGCGGACTTAGGACGGCTCCTCGGTAGCTCAGACATCGGGCGTCATTCAGTCGAGTCATCGGCATTTCGGCATGCGTCGGCCGGCGTTCTTACTGCGGTCTGAACCGAGGCGGTGTCTCAGGGCGCCTTTCCATATGGCATACAGCCCGCCGTCACCTCAGATCAGCGCAAGTTCTATTGGTGCGACTTTCCTTATGCATGCAGTGCGCATTGACACATGGCGTGACCACGGCTATCACAACACCGCCGCACCACAGAGCGGCCCCGCCCTTTATCCCTCTTTCGGCAGCATCGCGCTAGTATCGGCAGCATAGCCCGCCCCCGGATCATCGAAGAGGCGCGCCCTAACGCAAAGTCAAGACGCACCCGACTGGCTCCCGTCCCCGGAGCGGCGCGCGTGCTAGAGTTGGTCACACAGGTTATTAGTTGCAGAGTGCAGAGCGCATGTGGATTAGGAGCAAGGCAGTACAGGTCGTATGGATGTGAGGCTGAGCAGAGGCGCAATTCGCGGTAGTAGGTAGATAGGATCGGACACGGAGTAGTCGTTCTTACGTATTTCAGCCATTACTTTACTGTCTGTACAACAAGTTATCTTCACCACACACTTCAGATCTCAGTCTTGCATCAGAGCTTTCTTTCTAAGTCCGTCTTGCGACTCGCGTTTAGGTACTCTTGCGTACCTCCAACTTCTCCCAGAGATAGCGACTGAGTACACCAGCGTAGCGTCGCTGTTTGTAAGTCACCCCTTATATGTTCCCTTCTCCAAGACAGCCTCGTGTGCTGTAGTGTAGTGCTAATCAGAGTCGATATACATCCGAGTTAGAGATAGCGACTACCAGCAGCGCTCCACTATAGAGCGTCGAATACCACATAGCGCCAAACAAGAGGACTATCGCACAGCGCCCATACCGCGCTGTGCATATAGCGCTACATAGCGCATAGCGTCGCCTTCATTCCACAGACTGCCGCCGAGTAGCGACTTGGCGCCAACCTTCCTTTAGCCCCACCTATACATCTCACCTTCACCCATCCCCTCCAAACTATATTACCCTTCGCTACCCCGGGCCTCGCAGCCATCTGACACCAAGGGCTTTGGTGTTTGCTTTGTGGTTGTGTCTACACTTTAGGTCTCTTTTCCGTGGGTTTCGTCGTGTGTCTGTGCGTATCATTTTGGAGCCCACCGTGAGGGGAGATTTCACGAGACGTCGGGGCACGATCAAGATGATAGCGATCTCCATAGAGAGCTCGAACAGCACCAAGAACATTTCCTAGACCTTGTCGAAAGGGAGCGCATTAATAGCGAAGCGATCGAAGAAGTCTACGACGCAGCGGTAGCTATCGCCAACCATCTCTATCCAGGTCATCTTGCCCAAACACCGTCCGACATCCCTCACAGCAACTCAGAATCCTCTGAAGAGGTACCCCTGGCTTCACTATTCCCAAGGCGCCGATCAGCTCGCATAGCTGCGCTATCTGCACCTCCTTCACAAACCGCTTCACCGCCGCCCATCTCCCCTATCGACGAACATCCAGTCCTCCCACCATCCACTCCAGAAACCATCTCCGAGACCAGCCCAATGACAGACGTCAAAGCTCTCCCATCGCGTCGTGACAAGGCAGCGCCGGTATTCGATCCCGAAAACCCGCGATCGCTATTGCGCTACTTGGAAGACTTAGAGGATCTCTTCAAGGCGCACCCAACCCTCATAACGAACGAAGCAGACAAGAAGCGCGCCACCATCAAATATGTGCCTATGCACAAAGAGGAGATGTGGAAAGGGTCGCCGGAATATGAGGACACAGCCAAAACATATGAGGAGTTTGTCACGGCGCTCAAAATGCTATACCCAGCGGTGCGCGAAGACCAGCGCTATTCTGTAGGCGACATGGATAGACTGGTTGGGGAGCGTGTACGCATCGGTATCCACAACTTGGCAGACCTATCAACCTTCTACCGCGAATTCCTCCTCATCACGTGTTTCCTCCATCGCAGGGACCTTATCTCAGAGCGCGAGCAGAACCGTGCTTTCCAGCACACCCACAACCAAGATTTGTGGACCAAGGTGTACACGCGCCTCCAGATAAAGAACCCCGAACAAGCGGCGGATACTCCTTACGGCGTCACCTCAGTATTCGAGGCGGCATCATTCTTTCTTGCTGGAACGCCCGCTACCATGATAACGGAAGCAAAGGCAGAGACCCTGGAAGGAAAAGTCAAAGTAGAAGAGTATACGTCGCTGGTGGACATCATCACGAAAGTGGTCTCCCAGTCGCTTGCACCTACCTTGGCGGCGATGGCGCAGGGAAGCACGATGGCCGCGAATAGCGCACCAGCACGCGCGATGCCTACAGTGCCCTCCCAGTGCCACTACTGCACCGCAAACGATCACTCCATACGGCGCTGCCCCAAGGTTGATGAAGACCAGCGAGCGGGACGAGTGATGAGGAACATAGAGGGAAAGGTAGTGCGACCATCGGGAATAATGGTGCCACAGAACCTCCCGGGCGCAAACATGCGCGAGCGGATTATGGAGTGGCATAGGCGCAACCCAAGTCAAGTGGCAGCCAACATCATCGAGCAGATGATCTACGAGGACGTCAAGATGGTCGGTGCCCCTCGTGACATATTCCAACTAGACGTCAATGAGTGCATCGAATCGCTAGAGAAGGAGCTATTCGCTCTTAGAAAGTGCCCGACCTTCGACGGCATACAGGTCCCACCACACCCAGATGAAGGAAAGGCGCCCGCGCTACCTATCAACGCGACCCCCTCTGCACCAGCGGTACCTGAGAAAACAACCGCACCAGCGCCAGGACCCTCGACGCCCAGCAAACTGCACGACCCACCGCCTCATATGCCAAATGCACCTATCCATCCGTACGCCCAAGCGCGCAACATCAATCGCCCGCGTCAACCTGCGCCCAAAACAGTCCGCTTCGATACATCGCAGGAGAAAGTAGCAGAAGCTGAGCAAGCGCGCTCTAAGGAGCCGGCATATCGTGCGCAAGCCCTGGTTTACGATCCAGTCATCTCGGAGAACGTCTTCCGGCAGTTGCTATCTACCCCATACGTGTCGCTCACCTCCCAGGAACTACTCGCTATCTCGCCCGAAGTTAGGAACAAGTACCACGATCTCGTCACACCCAAGCACGTCCCTCCTACTCCAGAGCGCATACAAGCGACACTAGAAGAGGTGGCCGATGAGGAGCTCACCTCGCCTGAGACATTCCTACGCTCCGATCTCTTGACGTATGGCAAAACGGAGGAGCGCGGCGAAATCATCGTACCCGACCCTGTGGACCAATACTTCAAAGGGTTAGCGCCAGGCGAAATACCGCTACATTTCCATGTAGCGAAGGAGTCGCTAGCGCTGCGCTCAATAGTCAGTTTGGTTGATAACAAGGAGAAGGTCAAAGCGATCCTCAACCCCAGTTCCCAAATCATTGCTATGTCGGAAGGAGTATGCTTGTCTCTTGGGGTCGCTTTCGATCCTACGGTTAGGGTGCAGATGCAGTCTGCAAACAAAACGGTCGACCTCACTCTCGGTTTAGCGCACAACATCCCGTTCCAGGCGGGGTCCATCACATTGTATCTTCAAATGCATGTGGTATGCGACCCCACCTATGACATCCTACTGGGCCGGCCTTTCGACGTCTTAACGCAGAGCAACATTCGGAACTTCTTCAACGAGACGCAGACCATCACAATCACCGATCCGAATAGCGACCTGGTAGCGACAATACCGACATACCCGCGAGGCAAGCCGCGCTTCCTCGGCGGATCCTTTCGCGGCGAGTGAAGAATCCCTGCACCACGAAGAGGATAGTCCATTTGACTCCGACTGGGTCGCAGTCGTCATAGAGGCGTCCGCCACCCCCGATGCTTTCTACATCTCATCGCTATGCAAAATCAACTTAGACGAAAGTGCGAGTGAGCTCCCAGATGGACTCCTCCACTCCATATACCTTTCCGCTTGTGACTCCCCATCCGTCTCTCAGTTTCTTACACAGTCTTTGGGTTCTTATTGGGTTCCAACAGCAGAAAATATCAAATCACAAAAACATTCCACCGACTCTCTCGTGTCGGTCCTAGCAGCGACGAAAAAGAAGTACCAACCAGTAGCGCAGAAGGTGCACGCGGTACCTGCGACACTACCAAAAGAATATCGCATCATACGAAACATCACCAGTGACCCTTTAGCAGACATGCCAACTCTCAGTCCGACCCCACAAGCGTTCAAACCTACAGGGCACTATACCGCAGACCGGCGCGAGGCGCTACACAAGGCGCATCCCGAAGGATTCTATTGAGCGCTACAAGGGCTGCTTGGTGGCAAAGGGCTTCTCACAGCGCCCTGGTTTCAATTACAATGAGACTTTTGCTCCAACTCCTCAGTGGGCCTCTCTGCATGCCATCCTCGCATTAGCTGCTTTAGAGCACTTGGAACTTGAGAGCATCGATATTTCGACTGCGTATCTCAATGGGACGTTGGAGGAGGACGTTTATATGCGTCAACCTGAGGGATTTGAGCAGAAGGGACCAGAGTGGGTTTGGCGATTGCAGAAATCACTTTATGGCCTTAAGCAGGCTGGGAGACGTTGGCATGAGAAGCTGAATGAGGTCTTGACTGAGAAGCTAGGGTTCTTGCATCTGACTTGCGAGCATAATGTCTGGGTCTATGGGAAGTGTTGGCTGTGGAAGATACTAGCTTCAGACAACACCCAAGGGCTAAGTCAAACTGTGTCAAGACTGGGGGACACAGAGCGACTTAGGGAGCGCTTATATACTCTAGGATAGAAAGGGCACGAAGGGACAAAGACAGATGAAGGGAACATCGAAATAGAAAGAAGAACAAACACAACAAAGACAACAAAGAGAAACAAAGGCAGTGCCTCAGAATAAAGGCAGTGGCTCAGAACAAGGAAACTCGGCCTAGACTGTTCTGGGCCATTCCATGAGCCACTCAGTCAACAAAGAGTGACCAAGTCATTCAATCCTAACACTCCCCCCTGACTGGTCACTTCCCTAATCCAAGCATCTTCACCATCTCCAACACTTTCGGCCTAGGCAGAGACTTGGTCAAGATATCCGCAGGCATGTATGACGTCCTAAGATGGATCATCTTGAGATTGCCTTTAGCAACTTCATCCCTGAGCCAGTAAAAGCGCAAATCTAATTGCTTCATGTGCCCATGGTGCTCTGGATTCTTTGCAACAGATAGAGCAGAGAGGTTGTCGATATAGAGAGTGGAAGGAGGGTGCCCTTGATGTAGTGCAGTAAGTGCTTGACTGCCTTCCAGTGTTGCAGTCCTGGGTTCTTAGTGAAGCGAGCAAGGACTCCAATGCTCTTGGCAATGTCTGGATGCGTTGCAACAGCGAGATAGAACAGAGAGCCAACAGCATGATCATAGGGCACATCCTTCATCTCCAACTCCTGCTCCCTGGTCTTGGGACACATCTCAGAAGACAAATTCGATCCAGGATCCATTGGAGTGCTGACAGGATCACAGTCACTGAACCCATAGTGCTGTAAGGCATCCAGGGCGTACTGGCGCTGGGAGATGCTCAGGGAGTGCTTGGATCTGTCCCGCTCTATCTGAACTCCAAGTAGCCATGTAGTAGGGCCTAAATCACGAAGTTTGAAGTGAGACTTCAAGTCTGACTTGACCTGGGCAATAGCATCCTTGGACTTGGCAGCAATGGTGATGTCATCCACAAAGACAGGGATGAACATCCTAACTTCACCTTTCCTGTAGACCCACACACTGTGTTCACATACCAGCCTCTGGAATCCCAACTTGACCAACACCTCATTCAACTTCTCATGCCAACATCGGCCAGCCTGCTTTAAACCATAGAGCGACTTTTGCAGTCTCCAGACCCACTCAGGAGTCTTCTCTTCAAAGCCCTCAGGTTGATGCATATACACCTCCTCCTGGAGTTCCCCATTGAGGTAGGCACTAGAGATATCAACACTCTCTAGTTCCAAGTCCTCTAGAGCTGCTAGAGTGAGGATAGCGTGAATAGAAGCCCACTTGGGTGTAGGGGCAAAGGTTTCATTGTAATCAAAGCCAGGGCACTGTGAGAAGCCCTTGGCAACTAGATGGCCCTTGTAGTGCTCAATAGATCCATCCGCATTGCACTTGACTCTGAAGACCCAACGACTACCAATAGCTTTGCGACCTGGAGGCAGCTCAACAAGCTCAAACACCTCATTGTCCACTAAGGCCTGAATCTCGTCTTGGGCTGCCTTGTGCCAGTGCTCTCTCTCCTCAGCTGGATGCTTCATCACCTCTGCAGATGTCTGAGGCTCTCCATGGTGTTCCTGTTGTGCTTGGCAGACCGAGTGAAAAGTATAGTCTAGTGCTTCATCATAGTCCAGGTAATCCATGGTCTGGCCAGTATACACATGGTTGAGCCCTTCCATGATCATAGCTGCACCGCATTGAGCTTTGTCAAGTAGGAGGGGGTCTGGACTAGCAGAGCGATCACTAAAGTGTTCTGGACCAGGGCTGGGAGGAGCACTTTGAGGCACTTTCATTGGACTTGATGCAGGAGCAATAAGATTGAGAGGATCTGGTGAAGTTGAGCGAGGTTCAGGATCTGGAGTTGGTGAAGGCTGAATCTTCACTGTGATGTGAGGAGCTGATGGCTGGCACAATGGGGGCTCTCTGAGTGAGCCCTGGAAGCGACTACTGCGAGGTGGGAGCTGTCTCTGGAATTGGAGCTGGTGTAGGCTTGCCAGAAGCTGGTGGTGTTGGTAAAGGCGCCTGAGGCACTGCAGGTGGTGTCTGAGGATGATGTGGAGCTGGTGGATCATCATCATCAGAATCATCTCCCCCCTGATCTGGCAGCGGTCCAGTGAGATTATCAGGTGTAGGAGGCTCTTCATTGTCTGCATGAGGGATGTCCACAACAGCCAGAGGCAAACCAAAGAAATTGATGGACTTGGAATTGCCAGGAAAGCAGCATTTATTGAAAACAGCATTGCTGCTAATACAAAACTTCTGGATAACTGGGTCCCAGAACCCCCAAGCCTTAGCTTCTCTTGCATAACCTACAAAGATGCATTTGTGAGTATGAGGCTGAAGAGACTTCCTCTGGTCCTTCCTGATCAACACATAGGCCAAACACCCAAAAATGCGAAAATAAGACACATCTGGTTTGGTCTTGCTGCCTTTCCATGCAGTGAATGGTATCCCACTGCTTAAAGCAGCTGTAGGCATAGAATTGCGCATCCTCACAAAAGTGCTGACAACGCGAGCCCAGAAGGATGGAGGAAGCTTAGCTTGGTGAAGTATAGTGGTAGCCCCCTCTGCAATAGTGCAATTAGCTCGCTCTGCCACTCCATTTTGATGCGGCTCATCAGTCTCTGTGTGTTGGCGCTGAATACCATGTTCTGCACAAAAAGCATCAAAGGCTTTGCTCTTGTACTCCCCACCCTTGTCGTTGCGCAGAATGGTGATCTTGCAGCGAGTCACATTCTCTGCATATGCTTTGATTGTTTTGAAGGCATCCAGTGCTTCACTCTTCTGACGCAGGAACATAACAGCCCAAACACGCGAAGCATCATCTACAAACACAATCCAGTAGAGATAGCCTTCTGGAGTTGCAGTAGGCATAGGACCCTTGAGATCTGTGTGCACAAGAGCGAGTCTGCGCTGTTTCCTCGAGGCAGTCTTGGGGACATTGTGCCTGTGCATTTTGCCTGCAAGACAAGGCTCGCATATGGGGTCTGGTGAAGCAGTCGAGCGAATGGTAAGGCCAGCAACTAGCTGCTTGGAGACTACTTGACGTAAGTCCTGCAGATTGGTGTGGGAGCAGCGCTTGTGCCATAAATCCAAGTGCAAGGGCAGTGTGCTGAGTGCAGAATGAGCAGAATGCGATGATGGGACAGTTCTGCCTTCAAGGTAGCCTGTGTTTGTTGGCATTAGTGCCTAATCGGATATCAAGACACCTTAGTATGTCTTTCTTTATCCTTCTATGACTCGGACCTGTTGTGTCCTATTTTCATTTCGATGTTTCCTTATTCTTCTCACGTCTTTCCCATGCCACATTACTCCCTAAAACGTGTTCAGAGTCAAGCTCTTCTTCATCCAACTTATAGAGCTTGACTCAGGCTTCCTGGTGTGCATTGTGAGACCTACAGCCTTCCAGCTTGATTGGTGATGAGCCCAAGTGCGCTCTGCGCCCCTATGCAGGTGTGATGAGTAACTGGATTAGGGGGGAGTGTTGGAATTGGTAATCACGCTTACTCATCCAACAGGAGTGGGTCCCTGTACTGTCATAAGCCCTCATAACACTTAGTGCATTGTGTGTGTGCCATTAGAGTGGAGGCTACAGTTACACTCAGCTGTAACTAGTCATATGACTAGTTACCTCCACTGAACTTAGGACCAGATAGCTCAGTTGGTAGAGTGTCTGGGTATCATCTAGTAGGCCCTGGGTTCAATCCCCAGTCTGGTCATTTATTGCACCCTAATAGGTTATGAGCCCAACACTTTAGGGTCTCCAAAATTGCACTTTTAGCTTGTCATCTGCGCTCTAGAGGTACATCCAACCTCATCTGGATCCATCCATCTGCCATGCACCTCTATTTTGACTTTCTGTCTACTCTAGTGGTCCATCCAGACCCTGCGACATTGATTCCAGCTTCCTGCCACTATCCTACGTTTTTTCGCTGCGCGATTATGCCTAGAATTGCTCCTTGGCCCATTTGGACCATCTGCTTGCTCTCCAGCTTCATCTCTTGGTCTGAACTTGCTCATCTGGTGTCAGACTAGTCTCTACTGCTTCCTACTGTTGTCCTACGTCCCTATCCTCATTGTCACCGCCTTATCGCCCTCAATCGTTGTCGTTGCCATGTCGACAACCACTCCTACCACCAAGCGTCCATTCCCAGCTCTTGGGGAGTGCAACTATGGGTCCGGGGCTGACGATATGGAGGCCTACTTGAAGACTCTCGATCTCTGGGACGTCACAGATGATCCTACGGCCGCTCCGCTGCCTGAGGACGCTACGAACCCTATGGCAGAGGAGAGGAAGCACAAGGGTCAGGCTAGTGGTCAGATTTGGTTAGCAGTTGAGGATGGGCAGAAGGTGCATGTGAAGGATGTGAAGAATGATCCTGCGAAGATGTGGTTGAAGTTGAGGGAGGTCCATGTTCAGCAGAAACCAGATACGTGTTTCAACACTTATGATGCGCTCCTGGGGCTTCGCAAACTTGAGGTGGAGTCCCTTGCTTCTCTTATGGCTCAAGCGGACAAGGCCATGCAAGACATTCGTGCGCTGCACCCCAGGGACTTCACTATCGACTCCCTCGACAACGATCTCGCCTCTATGGCCCTCATTTGCACCCTTCCTTCTGATTATAACAACTTCATGTCATCCCTGCTCCTACTCGACTCCCTCGACCTTACCAAGCTCCAATCCACATTCCAAAATGAGGAGTCTCAGCGCTTCGCTCGCGGCGTTGACTCTTCGCCCTCTCTGGCTATGGCCGTTGGCTCTACTTCTAGTCCTTCACAGGGCGTACGCTGCTCGTTCTGCGATTGGGAAGGGCATACACCTAATGCTGTAGTATTAATGTATTACATGTCTAATATTTTAACAAACCCTTATGCAATACCCAGTAATGTTTTAAGTGTAATGTATTAATGCTCCGGGCTGTGCCATACATTGCCCCGGAACCCGGGCTGAGTTTGAATTGGACTGCCCGGCACCTAGGCATCAAGATCTCAATCGGGTTTAGATGTCAGGTGTGGGAAAAAGGCTGCTATATTGGTGATAATAGCCCAGGACCTTGGTTCTGGCCCAGGAAAATGCGGAAAAATCGGAATAAATCAGAATATATTCCTGGACCCATTTGGGACCCCTCCAGTACTAAAAATAGATTGATATATATATAGAATGCTTCAGAATGGGATTCAGCTGCCCATATAAATTCGCATAAAATGCCTAAAAATGCGGAAAAAATCAGGGTAGC
>KV425629.1:41215-130765 GCA_001632425.1 Neolentinus lepideus HHB14362 ss-1
CTTAAAACATTACTGGGTATTGCATAAGGGTTTGTTAAAATATTAGACATGTAATACATTATTATTACAGAACCGGCTGGGGCATACCAAGGCTAACTGCAAATTCAAGGAGAATGCTGCAAAGATGCAGAAGGCGAAGACCGCTGATCGTCGCCAGGAGCATAGGGGAGGGAAGAAGAAGGCTCAGACTGTGCAGGAGGCTTCCGAGGATGTTGAGGCTTCCACTAATGTTGCAGAGTATGCTGGTAAAGCAAGTGTTGCTCTCTCTGGTTATCCTCTCTCTGGGCCGTCTATGCTTTACACCAACAACCAATCTGCTCTAGCTGTCGCGAAGAATCCCAAACATCATGGGTGCATGAAGCACTTAGACCTGAGGTTCTATTGGCTGCAGGATGAGGTTGCGAGGGCCAGGATTGGGTTGGCACATCTTAGGACAGATGAGATGCCAGCTGATTGTATGACGAAAGCGTTAGCTAAGGGGAAGGTGGAGATCATGGTTGGTCTTTTGGGTTTGGCCTGATTGGCAGAGGTGCCGTGTCGGGGGGGAGTATTGGCATTAGTGCCTATCTGGACAGCAAGACTCTGTTACCATGCAAAATGAAATCAGCCTTCAGCCTGGTTCGAACCTGCAGTCTTGGGAGACTGTAGTAGGTGATGTTACCACTTAGCCATTATGTCTTGCTTTAACCTCTATGACTCAGACCTCTTGTTCCCTACTTTATTTTGCTTCCTTCCTTATTCATCTCGCATGTTTCCCATGCCACATTACTCCCTAAAAGGCATTCAGAGTCAAGCTCTTCTTCATCCAACTTATAGAGCTTGACTCAGGCTTCCTGGTGTGCATTGTGAGACCTACAGGCTTCCAGCTTGATACTTCTCACCATCGGTCTCAGGACCAGAGGCGTAGTTGGAGAGGAAATCAACATCCAGAGTCGGGGATGGATCTTCACCAAATTTTTCTATATACTGTGGTATAACCTCCAAGAGATGTCTGAGTTTCTAGGATCAAGGATCAGTAGAGTCTCTGTGAGCCCAATTTCATGGAAATCAAACTCACCAACAATTGGTGTTCATACTGGCGAGTGCGACTTTTGTTTTTCTCTCTAGGCTCATGCTTGTGTTCATCTCTCTGGACATCAGCTGCTCATTTGAATCCACGAAAGGTGTGTTTTTCCATCTCCTCAATCGTCTGCACATTGAAGAATACATCAGGGTGAGCAAGGTCTTCTGCCAGTGAACCCGCAGCCTTTTGTGCCTATGAAAATGTAAGTGGACAGTTGCGACTTAAAGTACTGATCTGACCTTGAGCTGTCCCTACAGTTCTTTGGCAATGGCCTTGAAAATCTCAGTATTTGCAGTGTGAGTCACATCCTCCGCAAAATCAGGTGTGTCATATGGCTCTCCAGTTGGATTTAGTCTATGTTCATTAGGGTGAGGCCAATCAGCAGATCGCGAAACACCACACACGTTCCGGAAGGCTTGGACCTCCAATTTCTACCATGTTTCCATCAGGTATGTCGCATATATCCATAAACTTAGAAAAAGATCCACTCACACTTAATAAGAGCTTGGCCACCTGAAGTGGTTGGGATAAATCAGATGCAAAAATCTCATTCCAGCGGTGAGCATTCCTGTGTCCAAATTTGTCTTCTGCATTTGTGGGTTGATCCCCTTCAGTGTCAGTATCCTCGTCATCAGCATCATCTCCATTCTCTTGGAGTTGGCACTGCCTCGCATGGATCTGACGAGTCACAGCAGCTCTGCTGCATCCATTGGAGGGTTGACTTTGTGACTGGGCATGTGTGGTGTGTAGGTCCTTGACCATGGTCTCGAGTGCAGTATATTGCTGACACATTTCGGTTACTTCTTGGTAGAGTGCAGTGTTTTGTGATGTGAGCCATGCCATTTGTTGGGCAAAAGGATTGTTAATGGTGTGTCCATCTTGAGTCGGGGATGGCAAGTGATTAGCAGAAGGTGAAATAGGATTTCTGTGGCAAATTAAGCTAAGTGTTTGAGTCTGTGATATGGGTAAAAAGGCTACTTACCTGTGTGAGCTTCGGCCCAGATTGTGGTGAGCAGGTGAGGGTGATGGACTTGGCTCCAGGCTGAATGGGTGCAGTACAGGAGGTGGTGGGTGATTTTGCAGTGGTGCATCGAGTGGGTGAGAATCCTGATGACTAGTAACATATATTGTGAGTGTTTTCCTTCGTATATGCTCAAGGAGTGTTTACTTACTGTATACGAACCAGAGCATGACTATGTGGCATTGTGTGAAGTGGTCGTGAACCTTGATGACTAGAGATGGTGTGAGTGTTTTCTCTTGTACATTCGAAATGAGTGTGTACTTACTGGTGGATGTTTGCAAGCTGGTCCAGTGGAGGAAACAAGGGTGATTGATATGGCATTGGAGTGCGAGGCAGCATCCATTCTCTACCCATGGCATGTTTAGGTGTGATACCCTGAATGTCAGGCTGGAAAGAGATAGTGGCAGTATCGTCACTATGCAAGGGTAAGTATCTGATTATATGCCCATGGATTTGAGACCCACCGATACTGATCCATCGGTGACGGAGGAAAATCCAATGGAAGACTTTCAGAGCATCTAAATATAGGGGCATAAATTAGTGAGTACGATTGTTCTAATTGAGTCTACTTACTGTATACATGTTTTCTTCGCTGCAAAGGCCTACAATATTTGGTGCCACAGCATTTTGGTTTCTGGCAATCTTCTTAGAGACAGGTCTCAGGGCTGGCTTCTTTTGCTGTCTGCTTGGCTGTGACTATTTGTCTCCCTTGGGTCTACCTCACTTTTTCTGCTTCTGATTCTTGAGGGCTTGTCTATGTGATGATCAGAGAGGCTCTCTAAAGCTATGACTACCAAGACTTACTGCTGCAAGACTGGATCGATCTGTGGTTCTTCTGGAGGAGGATATGGGTCACTGAGGGGACCATCTGTTGACTGTGGAAGATACTAGCTTCAGACAACACCCAAGGGCTAAGTCAAACTGTGTCAAGACTATATTCTGGCATAAGGAATACAAGTGGCAGACTCACCTAAGTCAAACTGTGTCAAGACTGGGGGACACAGAGCGACTTAGGGAGCACTTATATACTCTAGGATAGAAAGGGCATGAAGGCATAAAGACAGATGAAGGGAACATCGAAATCCAAAGAAGAACAAACACAACAAAGAGAACAAAGAGAAACAAAGCCAGTGACTCAGAATAAAGGTAGTGGCTCAGAACAAGGAAACTCAGCCTAGACTGTTCTGGGCCTTTCCATGAGCCACTCAGTCAACAAAGAGTGACCAAGTCATTGAATCTCAACACCATCCTTGTCAAATTCGTGAATATTAGTGTTGTTGGGTGGGGGATCATCAATTGACAGTATGGTGAGGATCTGAAGCTGGGCTACTCTCGGCAAGCTGTGCCATTGTTCAGCTGGGTATTAGGATGGACAAGTAAGTGGTTCCATTGGTTAGGTGACTTTCATGGGAGGGGGATGGTTATGAATGAACCAATTGATGTATGGTGTGACATGTCACATTGCATGAATGTGATAAATTTATATTTTTGCACCATATATAAATATGAAGATGATAGGTGATTGGTCAATTAATTTTAGCTCTCAGCTAGTCACAGCTGTTCCGACATCATGCAGTGTAGCCAGGCATGCCTGTTTGAACTCAGTTGATACAATCTAGGCACAGCTGTTGGACAATGGAATGGGCATGATATGTCACTGGTGAACAGCCTTGGGCGCCCGCAAGTCTCATAACTGTTCCAAGTGGTAAACTAAGTCCTAGTATGGGTGCAAATAGGTGAGTGTGGTACTATCTACAAACAACTGTTTGGACTGTGAGTATGTGTACCCTGAATGCAGTGACCAGTAGCTCAGGTCATTAGTCCAAACAGTGCAAAAATGTCAGAGAAGCTGTTTGCTACTGCAATGTGATACTGTGCAGCATTTGGGGTGACCGGGATATAATCTAGGGTTGAGTGGGTATACTCTAGGCTATAATATGGCATGTTTCCAGTGCAGTAGGTATACTGGCTGTAGTAGGGTATCAATAAATGAATGATTCTGAAGTCAATCTGTACTGGGTCACTGAATTATGGCACAAATGGTCCCAGACTGGGTGAGTATATTCAGGAAGGAGTGATATTGACTACCAGAACCAAAAGCAGTGATAGGCCCCATTGGCTTCTGACCCTAGAAAATGTGATTTAGGGTGATTCCACATGCTTCATGGGAATGGCGACTTAGCGACTCAATAGCGCACTAGTGACCTTATACCCCAGTGACAAGGCTCTTGGCATCTCAGTGATCTTAGGACAGCTTCTCGTTGGCATGGTCCATGCACCTTCCGACGTTGTTACCACAGACCAAAGTGTCTCAGGGCACCTTTTCATGTGGTGTACAGCCTGCCATTGCTCCAGATCAGTGCTAGTTCTATTGGCGTGACTTTCCTTATGTGTGCAGCATGCATTGACACATGGTGTGACTATGGCTATCATGACACTGCCACACAATATAGTGGCCCCACCCTTTATCCCTATTTGGCAAGATCACACTAGCATTGGCAGCATAGCCCGCCGCCTGATCATCAAGGAGGCGTGCTCTAACATGAAGTCAAGACACACCTGACTGGCTCCCACCTGAGGAACAGTGTGTGTGTGCTGGAGTTGGAGTTGGTGCAGAAAGGTCGTGAGGGGTATTGGTCAAGGATCACATGTGGACTAGGAACGAGGTGGTACAAGTTGTATGGATGAGAGGCAGAGCAAAGGCACAACATGCAGTGATATGCACCGGATGTTTCTGTGCTGGGATTTTGCATTCTTGCTCACATCAGCTAGTCTCAAGGTTTGCCTCTATTCTGTTACCTAGTCCATCACATTTGATTACTGTCCGTGTCCATCCACTTATCATCCATGTCCACCTCTTACTGTCCATGTCCGCTGCTTATGCATCGTGTCTGCCATCTGCACACTACATCAGTCACTTGTCTATGCATCCTAGGGGCCCTATACAGCTCTACTGGCTATCTATTATCATGCTCTAGCCTCCCAGGTCTTGTCCCCTGACCCAGGATAGCAGTCTAGTCCCTATTCCCTCATAGTCTCCCAGCAGCCACACTACCTCCCATCCATTCGCTTCAGGGCAAGTCAGGGATCATCCTAAAGCCTCTATGTCATCTCTGGGAAGCTATCCTTAGTCTCTGGGTGCTTCCCACCATTCACTTTGGGGTTCCCAGAAGAGATCATTGATCCATGACCTCTTTGGGAAGCTATCCCTGTATGGTACTTGGATGTCCTGGTATGATGTTCCACTGCTTCCTCCTTTGATACGTGCCTTCACCCTCACTTCTATGGCATCATACTTTGTCCTACATCACTCCACACTGCTTCCTTTATATTTTATGGTCTAGATTTATGGTTCACCTCATATCCACATGCTACTCTTCTTCTATCTATCCTCAGTTCATCTCCCATCTGTCTGATTGACCCCCTATTCGGTCCCCTACTGTTTTCCATGCCTTTGTACATGGTCCAGACCTCAGTGTCTTCATCCGATGCACCATTCTTTAGGTACATAGGTCCCTTTCCCTCCACAAGGAAAGGGAGAGCTACTTTCCCCCCACTTCGTCTCCTGCCCTCCTCAGTGTAGTAGACACAACCTATACAGTTGCCCTCCATTGTCCTTAGCCCTAAGAAACAGTTCCTAGCTTTGCTCTTAGCCTCAGTCTTAGTCCAGTCCAGCTTCAGCCACAGTTTGACCTTTTCGCAGTTTTTGACTTATCTAGAGTCCTACAGCACTCAGACTCGTGTTGTCTTATCGTCTGAGGCTACTCAGTGACTCCACAGACCCGTTCCTGTAATTTCAGCATTATTCTGACCGCTCCATCGCCATCCAGCATCCCCTCTAGGCAGTCCTCCTGGCAGTACTTCAACTTTACAGCACTCTACCTCATCTGGATCAGCCTTCGCTGGCCTCTACTTGTTGCCTAGGGTTCTGTCATAGCCTTAGGAGTCTTGTCCATCACCTTGGACCACTTCACCCAGAGATAGAAACAGAGCAAGTCAGTGTAGCGTCACTGATAGTAAGCAAACCCTTCACAAGTCCCTCTCTCTTAGGCAGCCTCGTGCACTGTAGCGTAGTATTAACCAGAGTCTATACACCCAAGTTAGAGATAGCAACTGCAAGTAGCACTCTTCTACAGAGCACCGAAGACCATACAGCACCAACTAGGAGAAGCGTTGTATAGCGACTATATAGCGCCATGCGTATAGCGTTAAACAGCGCATAGTGTTGCTCCCTAGAATCAGACTGCTGCCGAATAATGACTCAGCGCCAACCTCCCTTTAGCCCCATCTATATGTCTCACCTACACCCATCCCCTCTGAACTATCTACACCCTTCATTACCCTGGGCCTCACAGCCATCTGACACAAAGGGATTGGTGTTTGCTTTGTGGTTGTGTCTGTCTTTAGGTCTCATCTTTGCGGGTTTCATCACGTGTTTGTGCATATCAGCGGTAGCAGGGGAGAGGCTGCAGGAGGGGTACTACCCAAAAGCAGTAAGTAGCCACCTGCTCATCAGAATCTCTCAGTGTCTTAAGTAAACCTGTAGCCCTATATTGGGTGACCACATTCCCAAAAAGGCAGCTTCCAGGGGTGGGTATTCATGTGGGAAAACACAAAAAAGTATTTTAAACACAGTGTGTGAAAAAATGTTTTTGGTAGTTTTTGGTACTCATAGATAGCTGATAGCTGATATAAATGGATGGGACAAGTCTCATATCTATAGCTCTAATGCCTGAGGTGCTACAACCATGACAAATCTGATCCAGATAGAGAAATGGACCACACCAGTGGAAAGAGGGTGAAGAAATGGGTTCAAGAGGTGTATAACATCAAATGTTGTTCATATCAGGCAGGTGATTACATAATATCATGATGGCATCTGGGCCCAAGTGGTCCTAACAACTACCCTGATTTTTTCCACATTTTTTGGCATTTTTTCCGATTTTATATGAGCAGCTGAATGGATATCATGAGAGGATTACATAATATCATGATGCCATCTGACCCCATCAGGTCCCAGGAGCTACCCTGATTTTTTCCACATTTTTAGGCATTTTTAGCAAATTTATATGGGCAGCTGAATCCCATTCTGCAGTATTCTGTATATATATCTGTTGGGATTGGTTGTATTGGATGCTCAGCCACAGGAACAAATATGTACAAACAATTTCGCACTTTTGGTAGTTAGTGCCACTGGATGTACTTTCCTTAGTCCGTGCAATTGACCTGCCTTTGGTTTGTGTATGTGTCTGGGTCTAGTGTGCTTATGGCCACCATCTATGCTTCCCTGTTTGCTCTGCTGCTGACAATATCCATCTATTTTTAGTACTGGAGGGGTCTCAAATGGGTCTAGGAATGGATTCTGATTTATTCCAATTTTTCTGCATTTTTCCAAGCCAGAACCAAGGTCCTAGGCTATTACCACCAATATAGCAGCCTTTTTCCCACACTTGACATCCCAACCCAATTGAGATCTTGATGCTTGGGTGCCAGGCAGTCTAATTCAAACTCTGCCCAGGTTCTGGGGCAATGTATGGTGCAGCCCAGGGTGTTAATACAGTACCCTTAAAACATTACTGGGTATTGCATAAGGGTTTCTTAAAATATTAGACAGGTAATACATTAATACTGCAGCATTAGGTGGAGCTGATCTGCTAGCATGCAGTGGTCAACAAATACTAAGGTCTTTGGGATAGGTCTTGCAGGATTGTACACAGTTGGAATCAAAAAGGTGAGGTTACTGAAGTTGTTGGTGCCATCCCCAAGAGCCATAGTAGCAAAAGCCAAGTTAGAGTGCAGAAGAGGACTTTGGAAGACAGTCACATCAGTGGCCATGTTGAGAGAGAGCTTAGCAGCAGCAAGTATATGATTTGGAAATGTTGCTGATAATAATTGAAAAACAGTTTTGTCATCCAAGATGGCATGCATCTGGCCAAGGCAGCCATACACCGGTCTGAAAGCCTTTTCACTGTGCTGTGGAATACCCACTAACCAGATATTGTGACCCTTGTTGACATGAAAGTACCAGATCAGTTTCCAGACAGATCAGCTCTCTAGAAGGCAAGCAAAGTGTGCAAGATGGCCATTATGGCTTCCAAGCTGCTTGGGTGCGATGATGAATAAGCAGTACAGTCAGTTTTTCTCAATCATCCATGGAAGTTAGTATATGCTTATGATCAGTGTTGTGGTATATGCATATACTAACCTTCCATAGTTTCTTGTCCTCTGGGGTGTCTTCATTAATTGATATTACAGGTATTCCAAATGCCTCCTGGCTCTGTGATCTCTGAGACCTGGTGTGCTGACATCAGATCTGAGGTCTCACAGCACCAAATAGTGAAAATTGCTTACTTGATTCATCTGCAGCCTTTTCAGAGGTGAAACTGCTATAGAGCCAGCATTCAAGTTCCAAAGTAATGGCAGAATGAGAAACAGAGTCTTCCCACTACTGCAACCAGCATATATGACAGAGTCTTGACCTCTGATCATGGCCAGAGTTCCCTGAAGCTGGAATTCTTGAGGTACAATCTTCTTTCTATTAATTGTTGCCAAGTAGCATAACATAGAGACCCAGTAGACATCAAGTTTTTCTTGCCAGGACAGTTCAACCAGAAAGCCATCCAAGAGTTCCTGACCCTTTGGAAACAAATAGGCTGTATATAAGAAAAACAAGTCTGGAGTCTATTTTCCAAGATCTGGTAGGTGGGCATCTAGTATATTAAGGTTATCCATGATTATATGAGCATATTGTATGTGCAAGAAGGGGCAAGAGGTGGAAATGTGGAGACCAAGACACATCATGGGACTTAGATGCTTTGTGGCAGGTGCACTTTCTAATGAGACTATCAATTTTTGTATTGCAGCTACAAAATTTCCTAATGGAGTACAAATATCTGTTACTCAACTACAAAATGTCTGGGAGTCTAACATCAGCAGTGTTCAGCATGTCAGTGACATCTTGGCAAATGTCAGGCATACGAGTTAAGTTGTGATACCGGATTCCCATGCCAAATGCACCAGCCTCTCTATTGTGCTCAATAGAGAGGATGGTCACAGGCCTAGGGAGTGCAGGTAAGCCCTTAGACATGTTTAGTGGATGTATCTAGTGCTTATGAGTGTATATATTTGCTTTGGAACTCCCTTCAACAACATGCAGCCTTGCCAGCTCATCATTTGTGAAGGTTGCCCTTGCAATATTCTGGCTACCAGGTATTGTGAGGTTTCTACTCTCTTCCTGGAACTGTAACCTGTCACCCCTTAGTCATCATTGCACCTACTGTTGAGGTCATCTTTGGTGATTGTTGTGTGCCTGACAGTCTGACACTGCCTATTGCTCCAGCTGGCCATATCTTGAAATGATTGAGAAATATTATTTAATTTGTATATTGCCACTGAGGTGCAAGGCACTGGAAACTGCCATCAGAGCATAAAGCACAGGTACCGCAGCTAGTCTAACATATGAAAGCAAGTCAGTGTTTGGCTTACATAAAGATATTAGATAATCTTAGCTAATCACACTCTATTGGCTGGTCACTCCATCTTGCAGCTCCTGCCTCAAAAGGGTATGTGTGACAGACCCCCGGTCCTGGCTGAGGTGGTGCAAGTGCTGCCCACTGACAGTCAGGACCAGGAACAACATATTAGATAATTTCACTCTATTGGCTGAATACTACCCCCTACTCCCCCCTGCAGTGTCCACAGGTACCACTGCTAGTATCTTTCATGACAGGTAGCATCTTTCATAACAGGGTAGATACAGCGGGAGTTTCAGTAAAATTATCCTCCAATCTAGATCACAACCAAAATATACAAATACATTATAAACACTTCTCTTCCTCTTCTCTCTCACCTCCAACCCACAGCCATTTCTCTCCACACCCCTCCAAGTCAATTAGCATCACCTCTCCGGGTATATACAGTACCTTGGACTTGTCCTGATCTCATACCATGTAGCTACTCTGTATTATACCAACCAGTAATAGACATAAGCAATAGGTTATCTGCCTCACCACTTGAGAGGACGGGTTATGGTTTCATGATCTCTTCATATATGAGGACTGTGATGGGGGTCAATTATTGAGTGATCCAAGTCAGCAGTTAGGGAAAGGAGGAAGAGAGCATGGGGGATGGGCAGGTGAGAAGGGGGGGAAATACTTCAAGTAATGACAGGAAGGTAAAAGGGAGCATTAGGGAGAACAGCCACTGATGACGAGGGCTAGGAAAGATCCCAAGCAAGGAGAAAGAAAAAGCGAAAACTCCATCTCCGAGTCGCCGCAGTGGGAAGCATACACAAAGATAAACCAGAATGCAACGGAACTGCTCACCTTTCAATTCCTCCTTTTCCAACGGCACCCCGTTATCAAAGTCGAAGAAACTCGGGTCCAGCGGTGCAGCGGTCGGCTCGTCGGCGGGGTCGTGGTAGGGCTGCGGCAGGAGTGTCAGCTCTTGGACATAACGGAGAGGACAAGGGGAGAGGGAGGCACAGAGAGAGTGGGAAAGCGACTGTATGAAAAGACGGGTGCGGTACGGGAGGGGGAGGCACGAGAGGAAGATAGAAGGGCGCAGCAAGAGGACGGGGACGGGGTTCTCAGAGAAGAAAGAGAGGGCAAAGGAGTACAGAGGAAGGACGACGAAACAAGTCAAAGGGGGTAGGGACGTAACCGGGTAAAAGGCTTGGAAGGACACAACAGGTTAAGAGAGGCGAAAGAACGAAGATGACGAGGTGGAAGGAATGCGAAGCTCGGGAGGCTTTGAATTGAGATAAAGGAACCAGTACGGCACTCACCTCCAAGTACGGATGCTGCAGCGCCTCCTCAACTTGAATCCTCCGTTTGGGGCTGAACGTAAGGCATTGCTCCAAGAAATCAATTGCCTACACCCAAGCCACGCCAAACAAACGAGAATTCCAACCCATCACCCACACCCCAAGCCAACCGTTAGCACCTAACATAATACCCACTAAACGCACTCACCAACGGATTCTTCCCGGGAAACAGCTGCTGGAAGCTCTTCTTTTTCCTAAAGGGCAGCGCCCTGATGTATTCTCGGGAGCGGGGGGAGGTGATGGCGTAGAAGTCGTCGAGGGTGGGCGTGCCGAGGATGTCGAGGATGAGGGAGAGCTGATGGTGGTCTACGGCGAGTAGATGGTGAGGGTATGAGAGGGCGGGGGTTGGATGGCGATGGTGAGGAGTGGGCAACGGAAGAAGGGACAAATTGAATAGGTAGGCGGGTGGGCGAGACATGGGCAGTGCGTCAAGATTGGACACAAGAAGGGATGACATTACAGGTAAGAAGACGTATTGGGTGTCGGTGAGAGAAGAATGGAGAATGAAAGAGGCATCATCATGATTAGTCTCGGCCCTACGCACAAAGTTCGCACACTCACAATCTCTCCCGGGAAAGAGTGGCTTCCCGCTCAGCATTTCGGCGAGGACGCAGCCGACGGACCAAATATCGATCGCGCGGGTGTACTCTTTGAAGGTGAGCATTACTTCGGGGGCGCGATACCATCTAGGTTCGGGTTCAGATGTGGGATTTGGTGTAGCGCGTCAGCGTGTGATGGAGACGCGAAAAGATGGATGGATTTCAGGAGATGAATAGGAGAGAAGGGAGAGAGTAGTCACAAAGAAAAGAAGATAGACGGGAGAGAAAAAATTAGCGGCTGCGCGGCGTAGAGGCAGGAGGTACACGGACCTTGTTGCGACATATTCTGTCATGAAGGTGCTCGTATCGTCGACGTTTGGTGGTGGGCGGGCGGAGCGGGCGAGGCCAAAGTCGCATAGCTAGAAGAGTGGGTCAGCATGCACCGTCGTGTGCAGGCTACGGTCATGGAGGGTTGCACTAACCTTGAGGTCGCAGTTGGCGTTTAGGAGAAGATTCGAGGGCTTGAGGTCTCTATGCAGCACGTCGGCCGAGTGCAGGGCCTTTAGCGCCCGGAGAGTCTGTAGGCGTGTCTAGGTTGTGCTCGCACGATAGGGAGCATCCTCGACACACCTGGTAAATAAAATACTGACAGTGGTCGTCGCTCAGCTCCTGGGTCCGGATGACACGATGGAGGTCGGTCTCCATAAGCTCCTGGACGAGATAGACCTCCTTGAAGTCGTCAAGGGACGGGGGGCGGAGGATATCGAGGATAGAAATGATGTTCTCGTGGTGGAAATGGCGGAGGAGTTTTATCTCGCGGAGGGTGCGCAGAGCGAACATCGAGTGGTCGAAGGGCGTGATACGCTTGATTGCGACCTTGCGCTGGGTGGGCGTGTGGATAGCCGAGCTGGGGAGACTGTCAGCAACGGGCCAGCAGTTTATTTTATGTGCTCACCAGACGACGCCGTACGCACCCTCACCAATGACATCGAGGACGGTATAGTTGTGGCCGACGAGGAAGGCGGCGTCCATGAAGGGCAGTGGACGGACAGTGTCGCAGCGCTCTGTTCGTCGCGGAGGTAATGAGCCACGTGGTAAGACACGTGAATAAAACACGTGGCACGGATACCCCGAAACGGTTGAAGCGGGCTTCTGAGCAATCCAAGGCAAACCTCCAAGCACACCTCGCTTGTGCGCTGCCTGTGCAGTGCTGTCCTGTCTGATTGTAGTTCTCGTCTGGCGTGCTGCACATCCTCCTTATTAGACCCAGCTCTACCCTTTACCGTTGTCGTCCATCTTTACTTTTAATTCCTCCTTGCCTCCGCCCTGCAAATTTTACCCCACACCCCCAAAATGCCCGTCGCAGACAAGGATGCACCCGTCGAGTACGAGCGGGCCGACAGCAGAGAAAAAGGCGCAAAGGGCAAGTCTTCTGGCAAAGGTAAGCGCAGGCATCAATCTCGTCTGCGCAGCCTCCGACTAATATCTATCATCTAATCTAATTTCCTCTAATCTTACTCCCTCCTAGCTAAGGACCTCTCCCACGTACCCTGCAAATTCTTCAAAGTTGGTTCCTGCACTGCCGGCTCCTCTTGCCCCTTCTCCCACTCTCTCCCAGAGCCCGGCCAGCCCAAGGACGTCTGCGCTTGGTTCGTCAAGGGTAACTGCAAGTTCGGCCACAAATGTGCTTTGGCACACATCCTCCCCGGCCAGCCCATGGCGATGGACAGGAAGAACAAGAAGGCTGCTCAAATGGCTAGTGCTTCCTCGAAATCTAGTGGGACAGGCGGTGGAGGGGGCAATGGCGGGAATAAGCGAAGCGGCGGGGGCGGTGTAGGGACGAATGGTGCAGGCGGAGGAGGGAGGGGAGCAGGGGGATTGTTGTCCGGCTCCACAGCCCCCACTCGCCCGCGCCCTCCGATGCCCCCGCTCAAGGCCGCCATCTCTCCCAGCGCGCCCGCCCCGCCTTTGAAAGACACCGACTTTGCCAGCTTCGCAGACGTCGTGGGCGAGGATGGGAAGCTCCCTTCCGCGCCAGCTACGAGGAAGAGCGGCGAAGGCCATTCTACTCCTCCTTCTGATTCCACTACCCCATCGGAGAAGGACAAGGACAAGGAGAATGAAGCAGAGGGAGAGAAACCCGCGCCTCCCCACTCGCCTCTCCCCGTCAGTACCCCCACTGCACCTAGAAGACTAAGCGTCGCTTCTCCTCCGACAGCAAACGATCTCGGGCCCATTGGCTCACCTTCCAAACACCCCTCCCTGCAATTCTCTCCTGGCACCTCACCATTCAAAGCTTCCTCCCCACCCGGTACGTTCAGCGCACCCGGACCACAAGCAATATTCAAGCAGCCGAAACCCACCCAAGCTGGCGGTGTGGCGATGTCCCTTGGGGCATGGGGCATGGGCATCGGTGTGCGTCCCAACGGCGTAGACGGAGGAGAGTCAGCGGTCGAGGAAGAGGACTTGGAAGAGTTCATCCCCGGGAGCCTGAGCGACCTGCTGACGCCTGAGGAGCGCAGCCGGCGGATGTCGAGGACCGCGACGAACCACCTCACCACGCCCACACAGCCCCCGATTCCCGCCCAGGGCCAGACGACGCACGCGCACCACCGTTACTCGCGCTCAGTCCCCTCCGCGTCCCTCCTCTCCATCTGGTCACCCGACGCGTACCCCTCCTCGCCCTCGGGCCACCTGAACGCGCACCTGCCGCCGCCGGG
This sequence comes from Neolentinus lepideus HHB14362 ss-1, assembly GCA_001632425.1. Taxonomy (NCBI): domain Eukaryota; kingdom Fungi; phylum Basidiomycota; class Agaricomycetes; order Gloeophyllales; family Gloeophyllaceae; genus Neolentinus; species Neolentinus lepideus. The sequence goes on from KV425629.1 coordinate 55,383, forward strand.
GCTCGGCAACGGCTCGCCCTCGTCCTTCACCTCCGCCTCGCACAACTTCGGTGGGCGCGTGGGGACGCTGGACGTGGAGCCCTTCGGGATATCGCTCTCTCCGTCGAACGCGTCCGCGGCGTTCCTGCCGGGGCTGCACCACCACTACAAGAACTCCAAACAGCAGCCTCCTACCATGTCCCGCATCGCCCCTTCGTCTTTATACTCGCGCGAATTCGCAGCCCCGCCTCCCGCGGGTCCGACCGCTTCGGACGGGCTCGCGCTCTCCCCACCGCGGTATAACGCGTTCCCCTCTCATCCGGGCTTCGACTCGACGCACACAGATATCTACCTCCAGCCCGAGATCAACGGCAAAGGAGGAGCAGGAGGGGGAGCAGGGGTTAATGGCGGAGAGGCGTTCTCGCCGTCCACCCGCGCGCTCCAGTCGCACGCGCCCGGCCAATCGCTCCCGCAAGGCCTCGCCGCTGGGTACTCGCGCATCCACGCGCGCCCCGCGCCCGTGAACCTGAGCGGGGTGGGGAGTGTGAGCCCGGGCGCGACGGCGCGGGACGTGCTGGACAGCATGATGAGCCGGCTGTCGAGCTACTCGGTGGCGCGGAGCCCGGGCGCGACCTCAGGGTTCACGTCTGGCCCGGGAGGGATTGGGTCGATGGGCGAAGGGGTGGGGAGAGGCACGGTGGCGGGGGCGGCGATTGGAGGGATTGGGGCGGGGCAGAGGAGTGTGAGCGGGAGGAGCACGTTGAGTCCGTTGAGCGGCCCTGTGCTCACGGGAGACGTGGTGGATGATGACCTGTTTAGTATGGACGGGTAGGCGGCTGCTAAGACGCCTCTCTGTCTCCCCCCCTCATCTAGATTCAATACGCTGCGTGCACACGAACTCTCATCCCATCTTGTCTCACATCTCTTTTTTTTGTCTGTTTGCTCATTGGCGTGGATCGACTCCAAAGTATCACCATTAGTTACTACTCTCCACCCATCTACGACGACGGTCTGTCTATTTATGCTCATTGTATCGATACATATTGGTTGGTTGTGTGTAAGGTTGTGTAGAGCTCCGCGAGTTCGAGGCTTGCTAATTGAATATTGAATACTTAATCGACATGTCCAGTCTGCTCAGCTAATGGGGTATGGTGTTTGGGATCGTGATTGTTCTGAAGAGGATTCCTCAACAAATCCATTTGCGGTAACTGACTTGCCTCCGAAAATTTGGGACCAGAATTAACTTGCTATACCTCTCTTGCTGCATTAATGCACTCGCTCCCGCCAGCCAAACGCCGGAAGCTGTCCCCATCTCCCATCCTCCAGCAAATCGTCGACCTCGAAACAACCCTCGCCTCATCCATCTCCTCGAACGGCTCTCTGAACGCCCTCGACGACCTACTCACTCTCACTCGGCGTGCACGCGATGCCCCGGTCGTCTCCAAAGCCATATATGCCCTGTACAGAGTATTTGTGCTTATCATCGACAAAGGCAAGCTGAACGTAAAGGGAGAAGAGGGAAAGGTGGTGAGGGCGTGGGTTTGGGCGAGACTCAATGGGTACACCGAGTACTTGGTCGGACTAATGACCGATGGGGAACAAGCATTACGGGTGAGTACAATGCTACTGCTCTACGTCGAAGTCCGAAGTCTCTAACTCATGACAGATATCCGCCCTGCAAATCCTCTTCTCCCTCCTCAAACATCTCTCCAGCGCTTCTACTACCGCTGAGAAAGCTAACAGCTCGAACCCGCAGCCTCAGTTCCATGTGGCGCACTTCAAACGCATCATCCGCGGGCTCCTACTCTGCCCCCCATCTCAGCGTGTTAAAGATCTCGATAGCGACGCTGAGAGCAAATTGCTTGACCCAGATGTTCGCGAGCACTTCCTCGACACTTGGCTGAGCGTGCACGACGACATCCGGTGGTTCTTCCTACGCGAGACGACGTACGTCAGTCTGCACACCCTTTCCGCACTCTCCCCATACGTACTTTTGCTTGAATCTGCAGAACTTTACTCACATCGCTGAATGAAGAAGAGAAACCCGCAGCACTGGAGAACCTCGTCTCCCTCCTCGAGCGTCTGACCACCTTCCCAACAGATACTGCCGAGCTCAACGCATGGTGGGTGGTGGAGCTCGGCGTAACGCCGCCCAAGCCCTCAAAGGTCGCCTCCGACGAGCCCGAGGACCCCTCGCCCGACAACACCGACGACTCTGACGACTGGCGCAAGTTCTTCGACGAAGACGGGGACTCCGATTCCAAGTCCAAGTCCTCTTCCACCAAAAAATCCGGCCCGCACGCCCGCCTGCACACCCTCACGATCCACCAGTCGCTGCACGCCCTACCCGCCCACCGCGCCGTCTTCACGCGCACGTGGCTTGCGATCTTGCAACAGCTGTCTGCGTTAGAACCTGAGAGGCAGCGACGGCTGAGTGTACCAGTGTTAAATGTAATGCACCAGGGTATTATCCCCTACTTGACGAGACCGGTGCTCGTGATGGACTGGGTGGCGGGGTGTGTGGATTACGGTGCGTGTTTAATGGCGATCTGCAAGTCCGCGTATTGGCGTTGATGTGGCATACGGTATACAGGCGGCGCGCTGGGTTTGCTCGGCTTGAACACACTTTTTGTGCTTATGCGCGAGTACAATCTGTACGTCCAGATCCCCTTCTTCCCCTCCCTCCCTTGAAATCTCTAATTTCTTAACACCTGACAACCAGCGACTACCCCTTATTCTACACACGCCTGTACGCCTTCCTCGACCGCGATGTCCTCCACCTCAAGCACCGCGCGCGCTTCTTCCGCATGGCGAAGGTGTTCCTCAGCTCGACGTGCGCGTCTTTCCACCCCATCATCTCCCGTCCGCTGCTAACCTCAACCCTTCTATTCACCGCTACAATCCTTCTACTAACCTATTTCTGAAACTCCCTTTCACCACTGTCCAACTCCCTATCCGACTCGCACCTCCATCCTACGCGCCACAGCCACCTCCCCGCGACAATCCTCGCCTCCTTCCTCAAAAAGCTCGCACGCCTCTCTCTGAGCGCCCCGCCCGCTGCGATCATCGCCCTCGTGCCTTTCACTTACAATATCCTCAAGCGGCACCCCGCGCTCATGGGGATGATCCACCGCGTCGTAGACGCAGACGAAGACATCGGTGCGCCCCTTTTCTCCTGGCCCCCTCCTCTTTATTTGCAGCTAACAGGCAACCTAACCGCACCCAGACCCGTTCGATGTTAAGGAACTCAACCCAACGCTGACCAACGCGCTCTCGTCCTCGCTTTGGGAGCTGCACACGCATCGTACGCACTACCACCCCGCGGTCTCGACACTCGTGCGGATACTTGAGGAGGCGTTTACAAAGCCCAACTACGCCCTCGAGGACTTTCTGGACCACACGTATGCTACGGTGCGTGCTTCCTTGCCTCTCAACTTGGGACAGGACGCTGATTGATTTCTTGGGCTTGGCAGCTGTTGGACAACGAGACGAAGGGACGCGTGAGGAGAGAGCCGGCCACGGAGGAGGATAGTCTGCAGGGCGAGGCGTTTCCGACTGCGGAGAAGGAGGGTGGTGTGGACGTCGTTGCGGAGCTGTGGGGTTTCAGCTAGCGTGACTTGTATAAAATGGGACCTATGCGAGCATGTAGTCAAATTCACAGCATATTGATACAAACACTCCGGTGTCGCTTTACTTGTTTAGGCTACATACAGACTTCATCACGAGTTTGGATGCCCACCAACTACCTTTACAGTGCCTCCTCCTCATCCTCGTCGCCCGACACCTCGGCGTTCTCGCGGCCGGCCTTGGCCATGAGTTGCGCGAGGTCGTGCTCGTCCGTTTCGGAGACCGCTTTGGGCTGTAAAGGGAGGGAGTAAGTGATGTCTTCTCCATGAATGAGGAAAATGATAGCACTGACCTTCATCTTCACAACCAATGCTCCACCCTGCTCCTCAATCACGACCTGTATCGAGTCGATCGCGCGCTCCAGTCTGTCCACCGCCGCGAACTATGATACACACAAACCGGCAACGTGCATAAGCAAAAATACCAAAGACACAGCCGCCTTCGTCATGACATTTACCTTGTCGGTCGCGTTCGTACTGAGGACATACAGTGGCGGCGCGACCAATTTCGCCTTGATCGGAACGGCCTCACTGCTCTCCTTCTCACCCGCCCTCAAAGCTTTCTTGATCGCGTCGATGCCCGCGGGGGTGTAGCACGTCAGCTCAATGTCTGCACGGAGCTTGATCGGCTGGGGAGTGAGGCGGCGCGCGATGGTGCTTGTGAGGATCTGGAGGACGTTGTCGGGGATGGGCGCGGGGAGAGCGGAGAAGACGGTGTCGTGCTCGCTGGTTCCGTGTTTAGCTGGCACAGGCAGGAATGGGAGACGGGGGGACGTACGTCAGGGCTAGCTTGAACGCGTCGTACGGGTGGCCGTACACCTTGCCTACTGGCCACGCGATCTGCTCGTATAGCTGTTCCAGGCGCTCCTCCTCGCCTGCGGCCGCTTCCTCACCCACCGGGCCCTCCTCCCCTGCCTCCTTCTTGGCTTGTCTTCTACTCTTCTTAGAGTCTTTTTCGCCATGTTCGGCAGGAGCGGCGAGAGCGGGGGTGGGGATAGTGGGAGCGGCGGCAGCAGCATGGTCGGCGGATAGGGACGGCAACTTGGAGGCAACGTGCCGGAGGATAGAGGCGACGGTCTTGGATTTCATGTAGCGTTCCTCGCATTTGACGATGTCTTCGGACGAGACGCGGCGTTTCGAGAGATCGATGTAACCTTGGCATAGCTTTATGTCAGGCGTGCTGTTGAAAAATAAGTAGACTGACGCACCCTTCTCTTTGTCCACCCTGAGCACGACCACGACTTCGTTCCGACCGACACGAATGAGCTTCTGGATCGACCGAATACGTCTGCGCGAGAGCTCCGAGAGCAAGATCATCCCCTCGATGTTGTCGTACTCGAGCTTTGATCGACCGGGACCGATACGAACACGAAGAAGATATCATCAAGCGACAAGTCAGGTTCAGTTATTCCCGAAGGCTGAAATCTTTGTACGTACGAGCTTGACATATGCGCCCATCTCAGCAATCTGCCGGACTTGGACCATCACGAGCTCGTCCACCTCCGGATAGCGCTGTTCATAGTACCGCATCTTCAATCAATGGAATAAGAAAAGTAAGGTGAAGAGGAGGACTAGACGAGAGGAAGGGTGGCTGAGAGTAAGAATGACTCGCGATCAAATTTGCAGCACGGGTTAGCTAAATTGGATATACACATCCCGTATTAGGATATGTCAGGAAATGCAAGTAGCATTAATGCCAGACCGATGTAGAGATTTTTAGCTGCTCGTGCTATACATACTACTAATCACGCCATACGCGACCCCCTGCCTTCGCCTCGCATCCAAGTCGCACTCCAGAGGACCTGTAAGAGACCAATGTCTCGCATTCATATCAAGGTCCAACGAAGTCGATCTGTGCTGAGACACGGGGGAAAGTGGTATTCAGAGTGCGTGATGCAGCATGATACACGTAACCTCAGCATAGAAGGACCAGCTCCGTCTAGTCATAAGGAGTAGATGCAATAGCAAACTCGAACCCGACAATAAAGGTATCGTGTCTCGGCGTTCAGTTGAGCTGAAGGTGAAGATGGAGGCAAAAATTAACATTACGCTATGGTATATCTCGCACGTACGCACGCATTTCCTAGCCCACCCAACTGCACCTATACTTTGACCGCAGTACCCTCCAGCACCCCAAGCTTCTCCGCAATCTCCAGGTAACGCCTACCGTCGAAGCCTTCTTTAGAGAACTTGCCATAGATTTCCTTACGCTGCGCAGTGGAAAGCTTGATGGTGGAGTCGACGTACGGTTTTAGCTAGATCATCACATCATAATCGCACAACATGAGACCACAGACGGCAGGTCAGTAAGGAATTCATGGAAGGACGAGGGGTGGGCGTACCTTAGTGCTGTTCAACTCCCCAATCGGCGGCGCTACAAACACCCGCACTTGCTCGTCGACGAGCCTGTATTTCGCCTTGCCACGGATGACGAATTTACCTGGTGCGCCTGTGCGGTGCGCTCCCGGCAGGTATGCTTGTCTCGTACCTGCAACACCAATGTCGTGTCAAAATGATTTTCGGTCGGAAGACGGGATAAAACGCGCCCTTGTAGAAGTCCTTGTTGCCGCGCTTGGGCGTGAGCGGGCGGCGGGAGGCTTTCGAAAGCCGCGCGATGGTGGGGAACATTACAGTACAACCTCCAGCTCAAGGCTTGGATGAAATGTAATTTGATCGAAAGTACGGTTCAGATTCCCACGCCTTTAACTTCTATTCTGTGAATTGTGGCGTTGCTACCCGCGTCTTGTGACTCTGCATACGACTCTGTGGATTAGCTGCATATCGTAGGAGGATGGGCAGGAAAAACAGCTCATCTGGTGCTACATACCGGGGTGCGGCGCGGCAGAGCGCATCCACGAAGGCACGCAGGGCGGCTCTCAATAAACCGAGACGGGGAGTGGGCGCGCCGAGGGATGTGGAAGAGGTGAGGCCTGATAGTGTCGTGGATGATGATGACGACGACTCGGACGGCCAAGAGAATATCGAGAGTGCTGATCAGGAAGGTATGTATAAACGTGCCTGATTTTTATGGAGACGGCAGGTCTGATGGGAAGAGGCAGAGGATACGGGGATTAACATCGAAGTGCCCGTGGCAATGTGGGTCAGTCAGCCCGAGTTCGCGAGTGATGAACCGGCTCCGATATTTATCCCGCTAAGGACTTTGATCATTGTGACCCAAAGCGATGTTCGGGGAAGAAACTCGCGCGGATGGGTCTCATAAAAGATCTGAGGGTCGGGCAGCGGTTCCGCGGGATCGTGGTCTCGTGAGTCTATCTGCCAACTCTCACTCAATTTGTACACCACTGGACACATACCATTCCCCTCGCGCGTGCGTTGGATAGCCTCGCACAATTTACATCCGTCCAACACAGGCTCAATGTGGCGGGTACTGACTACCTTCACCCAGCCCAAAGGGTACGGTCCCGATCAGCCCCGCAGACCGCGACACCGTGCTCGCGAACGGCGTAGCAGTCGTCGAATGCTCATGGGCTCGGCTGGATGATGTGCCATTCAGCAAGATTGCGAGTCCCAACGAACGACTTCGTGCGTATCACCCATGCTCTTTGTCCCTTGTTCTCAATGAATGGCTGCAGTTAATCGCAATTTCTGATTCTAGTGCCATACCTGATCGCGACGAACCCAACGAACTACGGGAAGCCGTGGCGCCTGAACTGCGTCGAGGCGCTCGCAGCGGCGTTTTACATCACTGGATTTCCGGAATACGCTGAGCGTCTGCTTAGTGTTTTCGGGTGGGGCCAGGCGTTTTGGTCCGTGAACAAGTCAGTAGGCGTTTATGCATTGCTCATATGCTGTGTTATGGTGATTGATATGGGATGTGTGACTGTAGAGACTTGTTGCAGAGGTATCAGACCTGTGCTTCGTCTGCTGAGGTTTCGGCGGTGCAGGAGCAGATCATGAAGGAGCTTGAAGAAAAATATGAAGAAGCAAGAAGGGAGAAAGGTATAATTTCCGCCTGCCTATATTTTGCGGATCGGCGGAGCTGAATTTTTGGTAAAGAAGAGAATTCGGAGTATGGTTCGGATTGGCTTATGGCGAATCCGAACCATCAGATTGAAGCGGACAGCGATGAGAAGGAGGAGAAAGAGGAAGAAAAGGAGGAAAAGGAAGAGGAAGGGAAAGAAAAGGAAAAGGAAGAGTCTCCCCAGGAGTCTGCCAAGTAGTGCATGGCAGGGGGATGAAGTATCGTCACAGAGAAGTATACATCAGCTTGTAACACTAGTTTCGTAGTCTACTTACCACCAGATTCTGCAAGCATTCTAATCTTTGCCCGAGTACTCTCACTCTGTACACTTGCGAAATGACTCCGGTGCCGTATGAATCTAAGAATGTATCCCGCAATCCGGCTCAACACACCACACCGCGCGGTAAACATGCGGGATCCCACAAGCACACATTAGGCGAAGCATATATGTGAGTGAAGAGCCTGAAGAGGTTTAGGACGAATAGTTGCCGTCGGGGAAGAACAGTACAAGGTTTCGTGTGACGAAGCTGGCTCTAGAGCAGGACACAGGGGTTAGTCTGAGCTCGCAACCAAACGTATGGTGTGATTGTACCGTACCGGATTGATACTAGTCGGTGTCTGTGCCGGGAACACAACAGAATCCTTGTCCCAAAGAGAGAATACAAGAAGCCTTGGGTGTGCTTCGACCTAGACAGCTTCAATTCCTCTATTCTAATAATGCAATGAGGGTTCCCTGCTTGTTACTGGTCAAGTAGGTCGCCGCTGTTCTGGGTCAGGGACTCCATAAATAGCGGAACCACGTTAATGGATAAAAGCCGGTATTCCGGCATCCTAAGAGATCACCGATTATCGAGAGCGCGAACATGTTAGAAGACCGAAGCTCCTCCACGTGGATGATAGAAGAACGGGGCGGTCGCATCGTTGTCCTTGTTGACTCTCAGCGCTTCCCCTCGCCGCTCCCATGTCGTCCTCAATATACAACGTACGACATATCCTCTATATTTTTTTCCCAAAATATTGACTCTTTGCAGCATCGCAGTCTGCAGCCTACGGGCCCCCCTAACCAGAACCCGGTCCAGCGTCTCAATGACTCTTTCGAGACCATTCGCCAGGAATTCGAGGGCATCACACAGGAGAATGCCCTTCTCCGTTCTCAGAGGGACGAATTTGAATCCAAAGGTTCGTCCACTTATTTTACCTAAATTACCGCTAACATCCCAGCAGTGACAGGCCAAGTAAACGAGCTCAACATCATTCGCCAGTCCCTTTATGACCTCGAGAGTCAGCACGCCAAGATCCGTGCCCAATACGAGGACGAGATTGCCCGCCTCAAGCAGGACATTGACCGCTTCAGACAGACCGCCGCGCTCGGCGCTGCTGGGCCCGGCCCCGGTGCCCCCGGCGTCGAACGCTCGACGCCCGTGATGCTGAGCAACCCGCCGGGTCCGCCAGGCGGCGCCGCTTTCGAGGCGGGTTTTCACGGGGCTCGAGAGCGCGAGAGGGAGCGGGAACGACTGGTCGAGCGAGATAGAGACCGCGACCGAGAACGAGAGCGCGAGCGGGACCGGGAGCGAGAGCGGGACCGCGACCGGGAGAGGGACAGGCTCGCGGACTCGCGGGACAGCAAGCGCATCAAGACCGACCGGGAGAGGATGATCAAGACTGATCGCCCCGAGATCGGCGGGTTCAGCCCGAACCTTCCCCACCCCCTTCCGCACGCGCCGTCCTCCAGCAAGCTGCCTCCAGCTGGGCTGCCCAGCAATCAGCCGCAGCCGTACCCCCCGACTGTCCCCGAGCCTATCCAGACTCCAACAGGAGGTGTAGGTGCAGGTGGAAGTAACGGATTTTCTTCGGCTGGTCCGGTGGCGGGTCCTAACGGTGGTGGCGCTATGACTGTCGGAGCGCAGGACGATATCGACCCTCATAATGTACCGCCCGAGTTGAAGAAGGAGGGCAGTGACTGGTTTGCGGTGTTCAACCCGAAAGTGAAGAGGTCGTTGGATGTGAACTTGGTGCACACTTTGTTGCACGAGAGGTAAGAGCAAATTGTTTACGTCCTGATTCTACTTCCTGATGTCCACGTCTAGTGTTGTATGTTGTGTCCGCTTCTCGGCGGATGGTAAATATCTTGCTACTGGTTGTAATCATACCGCTCAGATCTACGATGCGAAGACGGGACTGAAGACTTGGTCTGTGGTATCTTTATATCATAATCATTGCTATGTGCTGATAGTGTTAACAGTGTATTGATTGACGAGAACGCCGACAAGGCACGAGACCTGTATATTAGAAGCGTGTGTTTCAGCCCAGACGGCAAATTTCTCGCCACAGGAGCCGAGGACAAACAAATCCGAGTAAGCCACGCCTTCCCATCTCTTACCCCCAGCGCTCACTACTTCCCTTAAGATCTGGGACATCCAGAAGCGCAAGATCCGCAGCATCTTCGAAGGCCACCAGCAAGAAATCTACTCGCTCGCCTTCTCGCAAGACGGGCGGCTCATCGTCTCCGGCTCGGGCGACCGCACCGCGCGCATCTGGGACATGTCCGACGGGTCGTCCAAGATCCTGCACATCGGCGAGAGCGAGGACGGCGGGCCGCTCCCGCCGACGCCGACCGCGAGCGCGGGCGCGGACGCCAAGGGCGGCGCGGCGAGCGACGCGGGCGTGACGAGCGTCGCGATCTCGCCGAGCGGGCACCTCGTCGCGGCGGGGAGTCTGGACGCGATTGTGAGGATATGGGACGTGCAGACGGGGACGCTGCTGGAGAAGCTGCGGGGGCACCAGGATAGCGTGTACAGCGTGGCGTTTACGCCGGATGGGAAGGGCCTGGTGAGCGGGAGTCTGGATAAGACGTTGAGGTATTGGGATGTGAGGGGTGTGGGGGAGCGGCGGGGGCCTGGGAGCGCGAATGGGCGGAAGGAGGAGAAGGGGATGTGTACGATGAACTTTACCGGGCACAAGGTACGCTGCCTTTCCTCTTCCATGACGCGTGTAAAGACTGATTGCTGAAACACGTAGGACTACGTCCTCAGCGTGGCTGTATCGCACGACGCGAACTGGGTGGTGAGCGGGAGCAAGGATCGGGGCGTGCAGTTCTGGGACAACAAGGCGCAGTGGCAGTGTATGCTCCAGGGGCACAAGAACTCTGGTGCGCCCTCCCTCCCTCCGTCTGTCTTTGATGCCTGTCTCTGAACGAGCCTCGTCTAGTCATCTCTATTGATCTCAGCCCGGTGGGCTCGCTATTAGCGACGGGCAGCGGGGACTGGCAAGCGCGGATATGTAAGCCTGCTTTGCTTCTGTATCGTCTCTCTGCACCCAGTTGACCGTTGATGTAGGGAGCTACACGAGCCTGAACGGTTAACGACGCTTGCTCACGTTCGCTCGTTCACGTTTACGCCTGGTCTACACACGTCCATAATGCCGAACCCCTTCCAGCTCCCACGTACATATATACATCTCGGCTCCCTCGTACGTATATACACCCCATCTCCCTCGTACGTATATACATCCCATCGCCCCCCATTCTTGCGTCCCCCTCCCCGTTCCCTCCACCCCTCTATCCGTCTGTCTGTCTCTCAGTCAAAATGCTCGCTTCTTGCTTGCTGTGCCATATTTTTGTTGTCGTAAGTAGTATGCCGCTCAATTGTATATATATATTCGCCACCCCGCTCGTGTTGGATTGCCACGGCAGCAAAGGTCTCGAGTGTTCTGAGACTCGAAGACCGCTGCCTCACTTTAAACTCGAGTTCCGGTTAAAGTGAGCGCCTATGCGGCTGACTTGTCATATGTATATTATACAGTGCGAATGCGTATATCTCGCTTCACTGCGGCTCAGCGCACGATGCCCTCAGGTGACGGTAGCAATATTAATCATACAAGGCGTCCTTGATTCTCTCTTGCATCCGTTCCCCAACTCCCCGCCTCCTCCACACCTTTCCCCCTCTAGATCTACTCCCCACCCCCAACGATACACCACCCCTTGGATCATCTGAACAGCGGAGGGGAAGACCTTTACCGCATCGGAGCACCAGAACTCCGATTCTCCCCCCTCCCTCCCTCTGCCTCTGAACAAGTTGCCCTCCCTCTGCCTCTGAACGAGCTGCCCTCCTCTGTCTCTAACAACGAGCTGCCCAGGCCCTCATCCCGGTGGACACTCCTCCTCCACCTCTGACCGCTCGTTTGTGCAGGGCGCCGGTGAACGGTCATCAACGAACCCCTCTAGCTCCCTCGTACGTATATACATTAATGCTATCTCCCTCGTCCGTATATACATTAATATTGCTATCTCTCTCGTCCGCACCCCCCTCGTCCGTGTCGACATCCCATCTCCCTCGTCCGCATGTACATCCTTGCCTCCCTCGTCCGCACCCCCATTCTTGCCCGTGTACATACCCGCTTTGTCGGACGTCATTTCCAGTGTAGGTCCTCGGCGGCGGCAAACTCGAAAACCCTCGCAACCTCGAATTCCGGTATTCCGCCTAACTAGTCATATCATACAGTGCGATGCGTACAGTGCTCCCAAGAGAAGGTAGCAATCCTTATTCCTCTTCTCCACCCCCTCTCCCTTCCTTCGCTCCTTAATCATCTCCCCCCCCCTCTCCCTTCCTTCGCTCCTTAATCATCTCCCCCCCTCTCCCTTCCTTCGCTCCTTAATCATCCCCCTCCCCACCCCCAACCCTCTTCACCGGATACCCCACCCCCTCCTCCGGACACCCCCCGCTCCGACTCGCGCGGCTCTGCACGAACTGGCCTTCCTGCAGCGGCCCCTGCGCGTTCAGGTAGTACATCACCGTCGTGAGCGCGCCGTCGCGGCATGTGAACTGCGTAGAGGGGGTGAGTGAGGGAGGAGAGGAGGGGGTTAGTGGGGCATGGGGGGATGGGAGGAGGAGGGGTGAGTAAGGAGGGGGGTGAGTAAGAAGGAAGGGGGGGAAGAGGAGGAGGAGGAAGAGGAGGGGGGTGAGTAAGAAGGGGATGAAGGCAGGGGAAGGAGAAGGGCACTCACGTCAGGCACGAACCCCGTCGCCTTCTCCACCGCGCTCTGCATATCCTCCAGCGCGTACGTCTGGTCTTCCGAGGGCGTGATCTGCGCCAGTCAGTCAGCATTATCGCCCGCCCAGTGCGAGAGAGGCTCGTCCCCCGCCCAGAGTGCGAGAGACTCATCGCCCGCCCAGTGCGCGAGAGACTCGTCCCCCGCCCAGTGCGAGACACTCATCGCCCGGCCAGTGCGAGACACTCACCCCGGCAGCAGCGAGCGCGCCATACGTATCGAGCTGCTTGAACAGCCCCACGACGGTCGCAAAATACGGCACGACCTCCTGCGCCTCGGTATACTCCTTGAAGCACGCGGGCTCGAGCGTGCTCACACTGGCCATCATCAGCTCTCCCTCCAACAAAAACCGTGTCGCTCACCATGTCCCGTGGGTCTTCCACTCGTGCGCCCAAAACTCCTCGGGGGCGTCGTCGTCGCTCACCCAGTACGTGTTCATATACTCCAGCAGGGACTGGTCGCCCGCGGCCCGGAGCGCGCTGGCGATCTGGGCGCCCGAGTAGGCACGGGAGGCGTCGCAGGACTCGTAGTACCTGTTGCTGCACAGGTCCGGCCTGGGCGGGGGTGAGTGAGGAGGGGCAGAGGGGGAGGGAGGGAACGCACCAGAGCCCGTGGATGCCCCACGAATCCGCGACGCCATACCCGACGTCCCAGAACTGCGCGTGCACGAGCACGCCCCCGGGCTTCACAACCTGCGCATCCACTCATCAGCAAACAGACCCTGCCACAACCGTTGCACTCACGCAGCAGGAACTGGTGCTCTCTGCCTGGGCGGAGCAGCTCAGCACGGGCGGGGCGGGGCACTCTTCGGCGTGCTGGCCGGCGTGGGCGGTGTCCCCTGCCTCGAGCGCGAGGTGGGTCTTGGCGCGCTCGTGGTGGCGGTGATGGTCGTGATGGTGGTGGCTGGGAGTCGCTAGTGGCGCGGAGACGCTGTAGGTCGGTGCGATGGAGTGGTTAGTCGCCGGTGAAGCGCTCAGGTTCGAGGAGAGCCCCGCGAATGGGACGAGGAAAGGCGCAAAGAACGTATCGGGGACCTTCATGTTTGTGGGGGGTCGAGGAGGGCATCGCCATTTTATAACTAGAAAGCATCGGTGCTCGTTCGAATCCGGCCATCTAACATGACGTCATGCCCAAATGCAGTAATCCCCTTTCCCAATTCAGCCCATCGCCCACCAGCTACTCGGCTCTCCTCAGCGTCACACGAACGTTCGTAGCCACAGTTGTCACGCCAGCCCCCCAGCCCCTCCCTGCCCCGACACCGCAAGAACCCTCACCTCGTACCGGCTCACCAGATCAGCGAGAACACACACCCCTTTGCTCTGCCCCTATGCGTCCCCGCACACCAGACGACAACGCCAGGACTGGCAGCGCCAACAAGCAGTCAGTCAACGGAGACAACCTAGCCCCGAATCCACGCACATGCACCCGATTCACAAACCCCTCGACATCACTGCACCAATGTATCGCTATCACCGACACTAGTGACGCACCGTGGCCATGAAAACCGGATAAGAGGCATCACATGGGAACGAACGTTTCCCCTCAACGGTTCATCAGCGCCCAAACGTCAATGGCCACCACGCTGCCCTTGGGTATACCGTCCGCACTACCGCCCTATCCGCCTCGTCGTGCCCTTCACACAACATCGTATATTCACGGGCCGGCTTGTAAGTGAGCGCCGTGCGGTTCAGCGGGGTACTGCCGGAACGCGTGTACCCTACATATAGAACGCATCCCGAGACATTCACCCAACTTGTCAGAATCCTCCGTGAACCCCTGCGTGACGAGTTTAGCGCGACAGTCGATCACTAGCGGATCTCCTCGTACACCTCGCGGTACGAAGCGAGCAAGAGGGGCGTAGAACCCCGAATCAAATAGGTGGGTATGTGTGAATGAGACACCGCCTGCCCCGCGCGGGGGTGCGGAAGGGGTGGTGAGTGTGAGTATAGAGGGAGGTGAGTGAGTATATAGTAACAAGCTTCTCTCGGGATGAGGTAGAGAGAATGCACTTTATGATGTCGACCCCCCTCTTCAGCCCCCCAACAAGTACATTCTGAATGAGCGCCAGGGAGTGCCGAATGGATGTTCGACGGCTAGAAGGTTGACAGGGCGCTCGGTACCCGTCTACATCTCAAACTGTTGCATGTTCGCGTACGTAAGACGGTCTAATTTCTAAGAGAGAGCGAACCAGGCGAGGTGTCCTCTTTATATACTCGGGAGTGAGGTCTCTTCATATACTCGGGAGTGAGGTCTCTTTATATACTCGGGAGTGAGGTTGCGGTGGAAGAGGTGGCCCGGTTGATCTGAAGGAAACAGTCAAACCTCAGGCTCCGGATGAACGAATAAGACAAGTAAGTCTTGCCTCGTTCCGTACGTCTCCAGGACAGTGACATATGGGAATATGCGGTGGTGAGGCGGAAAGACGTCAGGGGTCTGGAGACCGCAACAGAAGAGAGGGTGAGGGTGAATGTCTTAGATACAGTGATTTGTGGACGCGGGTGATAATATATAATATCAGAGCTCCGAGGTCAACTGTGGCGTGGATCAGCGCTAGAGGCAAACAACGCGTCGATTTCTTGCCGAGGCGCACGTGAGATACCACTCGTAAGCGTGGAGATTCACTCCTGCCACACCGATCATATACACTCTACCAAGATATTTACACTGTCGTTGGTTGCGGTATATGATGAGCATCACCAACCCAGGCCCATATACAGCTCGTCCGTCGTAACCCACACCTACCTTTGCAAACCGCCCCGCGTTAGTTCCTTCACTCCACTCTGACATTTAGTCCTGATCCAACATAATTGTTCACCTAGCATCCCAGATCACCGCCGCTGAATAGGGCCCCGAACTCTACCTCGTTCATCGTGCTATTCGGTATCTCCGCAGGTATCAAGTTATCGATATATACAAAGTTTACTACCGCGACATGTATATGTAGGTAGTCACGTACTGGCTCTTCCCCACCGTCGCTGGGGAGGCTGTGGTCGAGCCACAACGTCTTGCTGACCGTCCCTGCGTCTTCGTACGTCTCAGGCTCACATTATACCTACCTTACTACTTGCCAGACTCGTCACGCTCGCCCCCCTGCTCGCTGCTATATTCGTCATCCTCGGGAGGGTACAGCCGCGCTGGTGTGCGTTCCATATCTCTCCGTCATTCATACGCACTCACAACCAATTTGGCTTGTGTATATATGTAGACTCCGTCGTATTCGTCTCTTGCGTCAATATTTCGGTGGTTATATTATACTGCAGTATTGGCTCACGACTTCCACCGCGTTGTAGGACGTGGTTCGTCCCTAGTAGTTCCCGTACACGACACTCAGTACTCCCATATATAGCCACATCTCCAGGGATGCCACCTCCTGCTAGCCGGAATCGCCTTCCAACTAGGTACACAATGTCATGCACACAGTGAGATCTCCGTACTATAACTAGGGGCCATGTCACTGTCTGCCGATATACCACCGACCGTCCCGCTCCGCATCAATATTGATCGACAGACCGACGGCGTTAACGATCATCAGCACGCTGTTCCTATTCGTGAGGCGCGTCGCATCTCCTATATACATATTCCTTACTGAACGATCACGCTGCCACTAGAGCCAACGGATAGGAGGGGCGTTATCCGCCTTCGTGCGATTTTAACCGCTGTGAATATTTATTTCCGCAGATGCCATGGTTGCTCACGCTCAACGTCCTGCACCCTAGGCCCGGATAAGGAACGCGCGGGAGGCAGTGGCCTTGAGGAAGGGGTGTTCCTGGGTAGGTGAGTGAGTGCATAGTAACAAGCGACGAGGTGCAGAGAACGCACCTTATAGCGTCGAGCCCGAGGGACCTAGTACCGTGCGCGCCGCATCATGAGTTCGAGGCTAGAGAGCCAAATGAAAGGCTTGCATCACGGTTGGCAGGTACTGGATACGGCCGGCGTTCTCGGGGCTCAGAACAGGATGCGTTTCACATCGCCAGTGTTCGCGGGGCACGATATGGGCCCATGTCCGTGGATGGGCGAGGAGGAAATATCTTACATTGTTTAATGGGAAACGGTGGTATCCTCTTTGCTCTTTGTATACCCAGGAATCGGGGTTGTGGTTTGTGAGGCGGTAAGAGGCGAGTGTGTGACTTGCGACCTCTTGAAATGAGTTGATGGGAGGAACGAATGATTAAGTATGGACTTGTTCTGTACGTCTCAAGGTCTGTTCGAGGGCACGATATCTGGGGGCGAGGAGGAAAGAGACATTTGGGAATACTGCATGCGGTGGTGAGGCGGAACGGAGTCAAGTGTCTTGAGACAGTAACAGAATAGAGATGTGTCTGGATGTCTTAATCACAGTAATTTGTGGACACGGGGGATCATATCAAAGCTTTGAGTTCAACGATTAATATCATAGCACACTTAACGCAATGTGGCGTGGGAGTAATTAGGAGGGCACTAATAGAGGCAAACAACGCGTCGATTTTCTTGCCGAGGAGCACGTAAGACATCACTCGTAAGCGTGAAGATTCACTCCTGCCACACCGATCATATGCGCTCTAACAAGATATTTACACTCTCATTGGTTGCGGAATATGATGGGCAT
Source organism: Neolentinus lepideus HHB14362 ss-1 (assembly GCA_001632425.1). NCBI lineage: Eukaryota > Fungi > Basidiomycota > Agaricomycetes > Gloeophyllales > Gloeophyllaceae > Neolentinus > Neolentinus lepideus. Next base: position 72,602 of record KV425629.1, read on the forward strand.
CACCAACACAGGCCCATATTTCGGTATAAAACCAGTGATGACTCACAGGTCATCCCACACCCACCGGCCAGATGCCTTTGCAAACCGCCCCGTGTTAGTTCCTTCACTACCCTGATTTCTCGCCACTCTGACATGTCCTGACCCAACAATCAATTGTTCACCTAGCATCCCGTACCACAGCAGGCCTCACCTCTGCTGAAGCGGGCGAACTCTCGCCGTACCACTACCTCCCAACCGAACGGATCTGCATCCTGTTCATCGTGCTATTCAGCATCTCCGGAGGTATGTGTTATCCGAGTCTATCAGTTTACCAGTGACGACACATTTCATATGCAGTCATCCACGTCGTGCAGGCTGGATACTCCCGCACGTACTGGCTCTTCCCCACCGTCGTCGCCGGCGTCGCTGGGGAGGTCATCGGCTGGGCCGGACGGCTGTGGTCGAACCACAACGTCTTGTTGAACGTTCCGTTTAAGATGCAGTGCGTCGTACGTGCTCAGGCTCATATTATACTTACCTTTGCCAGACTCGTCACGCTCGTTATCGCGCCTACCCCCCTGCTCGCTGCTATATTCGTCATTCTCGGGATGGTTATCGAGAGGCTTGGGCCCCAGTACAGCCGGCTGAGCCCGCGCTGGTGTGAGTTCCATATATCTCCGTCCATACGCACTCACAACCAATTTGGCTTGTATATATATATGTAGACTCCGTCGTCTTCGTCTCTTGCGTCAGTATCATTCAGGGGTGATTATATATGTTGCAGTATCGGCTCATGATTTCGCCCGTGTACGCGTTGTAGGACGTAGTAGCGCTGCTGCTCCAGGCAGCTGGCGGGGGCGCGGCCTCGAGTACGGCGCAGAACAGCGTCACTGTGGTTCGTCCCTATTTCTCGCACACGAAACTCGGTATTCTCATATACAGTCACATCTACAGGGAGGCCACCTCCTGCTAGCCGGAATCGCCTTCCAACTAGGTACACCATGTCACGAACACAGTGAGATCCCCGTATTTACTCATAACCATAATCAGGGGCCATGTCGGTCTTTATGATACTGTCAGCTGAGTTTCTGCTCAGATATTATACCGACCGTCCCGTGCGGGTCAAGCTGGCCTCCGCTCCGTATCCCGCACGGGTAATGATTGACCGACCGACGGTGTTAACGATTATCAGCATCGCACTGAGCACACTGTTCTTATTCGTGAGGCGCGTTGCATCTTCCTATATAATATGGTTGAGTACCTTACTGAACGATCGCGGCGCCACCAGAGCCATCTACCGCACTATCGAGCTCGCGAACGGATGGGAGGGCCGCGTTATCCGCGTTCAGCGATACTTCAGTGAGCTCCTCCGTTGAACTTGCGTGCGTTGGTAACCGCTGTAAATATTTATTTTCCGCAGATGGCATGGACGGCGCTATGGTCGCCCTGGCCGTGTTCACGCTCAACGTCCTGCACCCTGGGTTTCTCCTAGGCTCGGATGAGGAACGCGCGGGAGAAATGGCCTTGCGCAAAATCTAGCCTATATATGGTTCTTGAACGGAGTCGTCCTGGCGGAAGAGTTGGTTGGCTGTCTAAGAACATCAGGCTCTCACTGGTCTCGCTCTTTCCTTCAGTCCCTTCGCATTGGTAATGGTAACCTGACTCGGGCATTACCTCTTCCTCGTTAATCCAATCTATGATGCATGCTGCATCAATTGAGTAGATTGCCAGGCCACCGTCTTTCAGGATACCTGTACGTCACTAGTCATAAATGCGGAGCCGGTCAGGTATGCATCGCCGATGCCCTAGGGCAGCATGGATACTGTTCGTCGGCAACGGTCATCCTGTACGCCCTCATTTGAAGCTTCCTGCTCCGACACCTGAGTCTAGAGAGCCGTCTGCCGGACAGGAATTGGTGTACGATTCTATTTCGGATCCCTCCAAGATCCCTCCGTTGATAGTCATCCTTTGGTCGTCAATGTGCTCCTTGACGCCATATGGGAGTTGAAAGCATTGACCAACTCCGAAGGCCCACTGTACCGAGTATCTATGTATTCTTGTGCGTCATTTTAATTGTGACCTCCACCCCATGTGCAATGGTGTAATGGATGCATGCGCATGGGATTGTGAAGAGTGTACAGGAGACTAGTCGACATTCTAAGGTGTTTTGTTACCTATCTGAACGGTTAACGAGCAGTGTCTCACCAGTAATAGTATATCGTGAGTAGAACGGTGAAATGCGGTACTGTATATATACCGCGGTTAACTGATTGCAGCGGGGTAACTTAAACGACGGCACTGGCAGCTACCACCTCTCATGCTCATCCTAGATCCGTGCCGAGGAATTTCCTCATAGCTCTGTCTTATTAAACCACAGTCCACTAAACTCGACAGTCTGACCCTCCCGTGCTCGAGCTTGAATCGAGAATAGCTTCCGAGAGCGCCTGAACCGCCGAGTCCGAGAGCCGAGTCTCTATCGGCCATCGTTACCCCGCATTCAGATCCTGAAGATCGTTGAAAGCAGCCATAATGACCATGGACGAAGTGATGCCCGGCCTGTGGGTAGGCGATCTGAGCAGTGCACTTGACGCAGGAACGTTGAGGGAGAAGAGTATCGGGAGTGTACTCTCTGCGATGAGGGGCAGAGTATCTATCCATCCCGTACGCCCAATCCGCTCGTTTACCAACGGTTTTGATCAAACGACGGAAATTTAGACGTTTATCAGACATCAGATCAACTTGGATGACCAGGAAGATGCGGATGTGCTCACGTATCTCGTCCCCGCAATCTCTTTCATTCAAGGGGAGCTGGACAAGGGACGAGGAGTGCTGATACACTGTCAGGCCGGATTAAGTGCGTCATGTCTCCTTTTACGCGGTCTGTCGTTGATTCTGTGATTCGTGATCGGACAGGTCGTAGCGCTACGATTGCAGCGGCATACTTGATGTATGCTAGAAACATGGACCCTGCAGCTGCACTCGATCTCATCCGCAAAGTACGCCCAAATATTCAGTACGTCGCTCTGTGTCGAACTGCGTCCAGCTGATTTTACATGCGCCCACCGTAGACCAAACGTTGGCTTCCTGCAACAACTCGACATATTCTACAAGGCATCCTTTAAAGTCTCCCGGCGCGATAAGTCCACGCGCATGTTCTATCTCGAGCGTGCTGTCGCAGAGATGATGAGTACGTCCCTCACCTCAACCCCTACAATCCATTCCCTTATGACCATTATGCAGACGGCGACGGCGAGATTGAAACTGAAATGTTTGCCCGGTACCCGCCCACCCCCTCCGACTCTGTTCCACCCACACCTGGAGGACTGCACCGTCGCATTCGTTGCAAGATGTGCCGCACCGAGCTCGCGCGCAGAGAGCACATGATGGATCACGGCCAAATTGGCCCAGCCACGCCCGCCGTTCCGATGGGTTTGTCTCCCGCAAACTCGAGACGATCGTCGATGGCCGAGCAGCCACGAATGGGAGGGAGACGTGGGTCGGGGAATTTGACCGACAGACGACCGTCGGCGAGCGCGACCGTGCCCCGGAGGCCGAGTGGACTCGCAAATGATCTGTCGATGGCGTTGCTGAGGGGTGGGCTATCGATGACGTCGACTACAGACACGCATAACATCGATGTCTTCGAGGACGACAGCGGCGACGAGGAAGCAGAGCCGGAATCTTCAGGAACGCACACCCAACCTTCGGACGCGATGACTGTGCTCCCGAGGTCGCGCTCGGGTTCAATGGCGGCGCTGCACCCGAAGAGACTCGCGCACCTCATTTCGGACAGCGTGGCAGTCGGCAGGGGTATGTCGGACTCTCTCAGCATGACTGCTGCTCAGGAGGGTGCGGCTACGCTTCCCACTCCTCCCCGCTCACAGGCTCGGTCTCGCAGGAGCTCGGCAAACGTACCGGAGGGTACGACGAGGAGTTTGTCGGACTCGCTGAGCATGACGACGCTGGCGAACGGCGAGGAGGACGAGGAGAGTATGAGCGATACTGCACCTATGCCGGTGCCGATCTCGAGGCGGGAAAGTTCATCGATGGCGAAGAAGCCGACGCTCCCTCTGATCACGGAAAACCAGCCGCTGCCGCCTTCTACTGTAACCTCCCCGACGGATCCGAATGGGAAGATGCTTAGCGAGTCGCCTGCGACGGACCCCGACTCTGCGAAGAGTGCGAAGCCTCCACCACTCTCGCATGGCTCGGATCTGGCAGCGCAGTTGTTCGCGAACCCGAAGCTCGCGGCGCTGAGGTCGCCGATGGCTATGACACCCATACAGCAGGCACCTGCAAGGCCGATTCAGGCTGTGCCAGCTCCCATTCTGATCAATTCCAAGTGCTCGGGTTACTTCCTAGAACCTGTGAGTTCGCAGCCGCTGAGACGATGTATACTGACGATTAAGAGCATTCATTAGATGAAGTGGATGGAGCCGTTCCTGGAACAGGGCCAGCTTGCTGGCAAGATCGTCTGCCCCAACAAGAAATGTGGTGCTAAGCTGGGTAACTACGATTGGGCGGGCGTGTGTTGCAGCTGCAAGGAGTGGGTCACTCCCGTGAGCTCTTACTATATGAATTCAGGCACGTCAACTGACGTTATTATTAGGGATTTTGCATCCATAGGTCAAAGGTCGACGAAGTCGTGTAAAGGAATGGTCATGTTTTCTTGTAGCAGTATAAACGCAAATACCTTGGAGCTCTGTATCAGTACCGGTCTTGCAAGCATGAATCATCGTCTCCTCTCGAGTCTCTACGCACGTACATCACAACCAACTCAACGCTCCTGTATAACTACATCTCAGCATCAAGTCCGGTGTATTCATACTCGATTACATCTGTGTCTAAATAAATTATAGTGTCCGTGCCACAGCGGTAGATGTAGTGCAACGATCGTGATGAAAGATAATCCCTGCCAATACATCTAAGAAGACCCTATAACTCTAGTGAATGGACAGGCCTGGTCTATGCTTTCCCCATGAAGGACTGCGTTGGGCGTAGCAGGAATCCTGGGTGTAACACGTTCAGCGTGAACATGGCTAGGAACACCATGGTCCCGTCCAGGACATCTACGTTTCCGTGGCGTGCTCAGCTCTCGGAGGGGGTCAAAGGAACGATGACACGCACTGAAGTAGACCTGGGTTCCGATAACGCGTCCATTCCATCCGTCTGCCAACTCGATAGTCCGATAGATGGATCTGTCATCCAAATTTAATCTGAGGCGAACCGCTACTGAGGTGATCGACGTACCGAATAAAGAGGAGAAGTGTGATGAAGCACGCGCCGAAGATCAGTAGCTTCAGCCTCCTGTCCATGAGACCTCTAGGTCCATTAGCAGTCCACTCGTTCAACTGAGGACTGTCGCCGCTGTCTTGTGACTGGTACACAGACGTGCGAATAGGGCGGTCGGTGTTATACCGCATGAAGTACTCGGCGACGAGTAGCATGAAGATAGATACGACAGCTGGTAACACAAGTGGGAGTGAGGTCTTGGGCAGGCTCGTGACATACAGGTACTCACCCAGTTGAAAGCAAATACCAGCCAGCATGATGTGTACACCCTTGGTGCTGATAAGTCAGCAATTCACAGCTTCCACTAGATTGATGGTGGAACAAACCGATTTGATAGTACTTTCTTTGGTTCCTGAAGCAAGACCGCCCCCGAATGCTTGAAGTATAAGAGCAACGACGTCCTATTGAAGATTTAGGCGTAGAAGGATCTCAATACACAAATGGAACTTACAGAAGTGCAGAAGAGAATCGTATCTGTGCGAGCAGTGAGATGAGCACTCGAAGGATCGGTGTGGTTATATAATAGGACTTACACATGCGGGGATTGAGGCGGCTGTATTGAGGACCCAGTCGCAGTATAATCCTTCCAAAGATGACGAAAATCGCCGCCAGAAAAGGTGTAGGGGCAATGATCGTGGCACACAGCCTTTGCAGAGAATGAGTCTGAACGAAGTGCTGTAAGATGAGTAATGTCAACGCTTACTGCATGACAAAAGGCGTGTTGAGGGGGATATTCAATGTCGACCATAATCGGCCGCTCCATCCAATGATCTCACCGCATATCGCCAATACAACTGTGGGGAATAAGAACCAGTCGCGGAAAATAAGCGCCTCGCCGATGTGTACGACTGCGTCCTAGAATTCAGCTAGATGCTCGTGGAATTCGGTGATACTGGCACTCGCCTCCTGTGATACTAAATAGAACGATGAACAATATTACGACCCATTGGGTCGGGATATAATGGTAGGGCGACACATCCCATACTAGGTCTTTGGGGATGGACGAGCCAGTGACCGCAAGAACTAAACCCAAAGTCAGAGAACGGTTGATTGATGTCAGTGAACTCTTGGCCGTACCTGTAGTGTTCATTTTGACTGCAGGGCTCTTTCGATGGAGCCATGAAGAGTTCTCCTAGGGATTTAACTATGTTTCCATCTCCTGCGGGACACTAGCACATAGCATTCCGCAGGTAACCTGCGCATCCTTGAATTGTATTAGCCGACATATCGCGCAGCGTGCGCAGTACCATCACGGAGACAAAGACCCGCCGTGTCTACAGTATTTCTCTAGCGAGATGTTTAGATTGCGACACCGGGAGGAAGTCGAACCGTTCTTAGTCAACTACAGAGAGTCAGCGCGACTCCGCAACGTGACACTGCAGACTGGTAGTACGTGCAGTCACGCTGGTTGGGGAGGTCACGGAGGTATCAGTGGATGCAGAAGGTACGTGGACAGGGGTCGCGCCACCCGCAAGACCGTTGCCACAAGTTGCTGGCGTGGCGGTCACTACAAAAGCAGTACATGAAAATATCACTAAGAGAGACTGCAGAGGACCGCAGCGTGGCGCTGCAGTTAAGTAGCGTGACACTCTGGATACCCAGAGCCAGTGGTACTGCGCCAATACTAGTGCAACTAGATATGAGATTCGATCCGATCTGATAGACTTCTTCAAGCATCGTGGGGTAGGCTCACCTTCGACCGCAGGATGTATAGTTTAATCTTACTCCCGGAGATTATGCTATGTGGGGCTGTGCAAGAACTTAGCAAGGAGATAGCAGAAAGAAGTTTCGTGCCTGACATCGCCTCAACGACTGATGTTAATATTGGACGCGCGTACTTCGTGGTCGTAATGTCTAAACACCGCTTCGAAGATTGCTAGACATAAACCCATTCTTCTTATCCAGATATCGGGCAATCAAGCACTGCAGACGGCTGGAAAGGGCCAAGCTGTAGCGGACCCTGCGTGCGACTTGGTTGATTTGGCGGTCATGCAAGGTAGAGATGCAGGAACTATACCGTATCGACTACTCCATCTCGACCAGCACCAACCCTGAGGCCTGAGGCATGATCCTAGGAGCTCGGAGCATTTGCACTGCGAACCGTCTAAAAGTCAGCACAGAGCCATAAACCTGCACCAACACGCTTCGCCTCGTACTTCTTGTTTACCTGAAACGGGCCATTTGTCCGGTGATATAAGTATATCCCGCTACATGCTTCCGAGAGCATACCTCCGAGAGCGCTGTTCGTAGGAGTTTAGTGAGATAGCTCACACCAAATTTGAGTCGGGAACTCGAGAGAACTCTGTCCTATCGGAGATCCAAACCCCCTTTGTACGCCACTCCGTGTTAGGCGGCCTAACACGTATAGTACAGGCCGTGGGAAAGATGTCGCGATCAAAAGTGGTAGATGCAGCAATACTTATTTACATCTTGTCAAAGGCGATGCGACAAAGCGTTCAGGATAGATCCATGCTAGCATTAGCAACGCCACAACAATGAATGTAGCAGTCTAGAGAGCACGATATACTGATCTAGTTTCCGACTAGCATATACAGTATCATTTCGACCAAATTCTAACTGCAGTCTGTCAGAGTGTAGTACAAATGAGGTGGCCACACCCTTCTCAGCAGCAGCAGCAAGGTATGGTAATCCAAGTTGCTGAGGACCAATTTTAGAAGCTCTGTAGGCAAGGAAAGTAATCTGCTAGAGACTTATGCCGACTGCCCTCTTACCATACAAAGAAGGAGGCAATTGCGGTGCCTTGGGAGACTACTAGAGACTGCCATAAGGCTACTCAACAAAGGAGAGTATCTCTGAACTCGGCTTGTGCCGGACTCACGCGGGCGCGCATGGTTTCCCACACACATCATCTCTTGATTTCAACATAGTAGTTGAATACACGCCATGGCTCCCTCAGCCGAGGAGGAGATTGACCCGTATGAGCTAGTGGGAGTTACAGCTGAAGCAACGGAGGCGGAAATACGAAAGGCGTATCGCCAGAAGTCCCTGAAAGTCCATCCGGATCGGGTGAGTATTCGATAGCTCAACTGCGAGTTACAGTTCAGCTAATTAGGTTGAATTGGTGGACGATTCCATAGAATCCTGACCTACCGGATGCAGGTGGGTAGGCATAACCGTCTTCACACATTCTCGTTAATCAGTAGTCCACCCGTCCAGCGAAGAAATTCCATGAACTCACTCAGGCCTACGAGCTCCTCCTCGACCCACTTCGTCGGATGGCTATTGACGCGAAACTGCGCCTTAAAGCCGCCAGGAAGGAGCGCTATGCCGCTTACGATAGCAAACGCAAGGCGATGGTCGAGGACCTCGAGGAGCGGGAGAGGGCCTTCAAGAAGGCTCGAGTGGAGAAAGAGCAGGAGGAGATTCAGCGGTGGAGGGAGAATGAGAGGATCATGGATGAAGGGCGACGGATGAGGGAGGAGCGCATGAAGGACGCGGAGCTGAGGGACCAAGAGGTGCGGGAGAGGGCTCGGTCGGAGAAGGAGGCTGCGGATGGAGAGGCACCGCCGGCATTAGGTATATATTGTGCGCTCCTTAATTTCGAACAAACCCCAATATTTTCCAGGTTCCCTGGACACAACTGTGAAACTCAAATATCCTCTCTCAAAGCACCCAACCCTTACTACCCCGGATGCCCTTTCCGCACTCCTCAGCCCGTTCGGACCCACGGATGCCGCCTCCGTCGTGCTGTCCATGAAACCATCCAAGAAGCACCCCGACAAGCCACCGAAATTCGCCACCGCCTTGGTGCCGTTCAAACAAATAGGCGACGCATTCGGCGCGGTTTGTGCAAGTGGAAGAAAGGAGAGAGGGTTGGGAGACGTGGAAGTTACATGGGCAGAAGGACGTGAGCCGGAGATTCTGGGGTGGTTGAAGAAGATGGGTAAACTAGGCGGTGCGGGTGACAAAAAGGGTCAGACTGAAAGGAGCGACAGTTCGGCTCCCGTTGCAGACAATATCGCGAATGCAGCAAATCCACAAGAACGACCTGCTGCGAGTCCCTCTGCACCGTTCTCGACGTTCCCTTCTTCATTCGTGAGTTTCGGCCCTATCCAACAAGAAAAACTAACACTAATCCCCCCGATGACATTCAGCCTGATTCATTTCAAGCTACATCACAACCTCCCAAAGCACTGGATGTCCCAGCTTTGGATTTTGAGTCGATCACACTGATGCGAATGCGACAAGCGGAGAGAGACAGGTTGGAAAGAGAAATACGCGAGCAGGAGGCAAATGAATAAACATCATGGCATGTGTATACGGCTCTTGGTGCATTCCTGCATCTATGCTTACACAGGGTCGCCGAATTTCAGTCTATATGCTGGTTTTATCCTTGCCTTAACCGTCCTGGATTTCCGCCACCGGTCTTAGGAGCAAATGTAAAGACCCATTTATGCGATGCAGGAGAGACTGTTTCCTCGCCCCACTTCAGTTTGAGGTGCTGAGCGATCTTCCACTTTTTCCTATCTGCGGGCGATTAGTGGGCTTCGGCGCAGGGCTGACTCTCTCAATTACCTGCTCTGAGGCTATACGTGGGCCCATCGATCTCGATCGAGAGCGGACTTGACAAAGACGGCGACAGGGAAGCGACAAGGCGGAGAATTAATCCCTTTGGGTGCGGCATAAGGACAGGTGTCCTAGAGCATTGGATGACTTACACTGATCTCGTCCTGAGCGAGGTAGAAAGCCGCAAGGGTTTCAACTGTCGTGTCTCTGTGGATGTGTATGTGTGAATCCGCGAGTTGACTAGTCGATATCGGCGAAAAGCAACAAGACGATGTGTGGACTTGCCTTGCAGGTCTAATGTATACTTGGACTACAGTGCCGGTTTGAAAGTCTGAGGACGGCAGGAAAAGGAGGGTGGTTTGATTTAGTGGCACAAGGATAGGTGAGGACATGGATGTTCGAAATCATGGTGTTTGTTCCTACGGGATTAAACTTTATACGTATGGCAGAATCTTCCTTGTTACCTACGGTACTATCCGAGTGTTGACGGCGGATCGTCGACTTACGATGTGGCGTGAGAATACCTACTCTCGACTCCAAACTCTCTTATGGCTGATACCTTCTGCTAGTCACCATGCTCTCGTCTGACCTCCGATTTCTCCCCAACGACAATCTACCGCCTCAGGACCACATTGCCACATTGTAGCCATGTGCTGAGAGGCCGGAGACTCAGAGCTCCGAAGAATTCCCTTGTCCCCTCATTGCCTGAGTCAAGTATGGCCGGAACATCACTATCGACCAGGAGTTGACCCCAGGCTGGGTTGCGAAGAAGCTTAACACCAAGCCTGAGACCACTGTGAGGGTCTCTCAGGTCCATGCCTATTTCTCGACCACCTCCATCACCTGGACCATACCCTGGTCCACTGGGTACATTGTTATGGAGTACATTAACGCCCTCGACTGCACCTTCAAAGACTTCAGGCTTGTCGCATAGGCTGTCCAGATGCTTATCAGCATGCGAGGTCTAAGCTCTGCGCCCAGACGTGTCGGCAGAGGTCCTGTCATACACAACTTCATCGTCGATGACAAGACATCTCCTTCCATATATGAGACGGCGAGTGAGCTACAGAGTCACATAAATGGTGTGAACAAGTGCTAATTTTTTACTAGGCCCAGATGACTTACGACCATGGTAGATCCTCAGGGCTATGCCAGACAGTAGGCGTGTTAACTTGCTGTCTGATGTCAATGATGGCTTTTTCGTGTGCCCTTGTGATGTGCACCTCGGAAATCACAAGAAGCTTCCAGACAATACCATAGTTGCCATTGACTTTCATGCCTCGTGCGTCTTGCCTCCCTAATTCTTCGCCGGAGGTGGTGTATTGATGTACATAGGGACGTGACAAGACGGCTAGCCAGTGTGCCCAAAGTTCACACGGATTAGCCAGCTAGCGATGAGGAGGGAAGATCGCTTCTTCACTCGGGCGGTGGCCCGATGCATTTAGATATCTCAATCAAACAATGTCGAGGCAATGGTGTCCGTGACAAATGGGTTGCCCTCTGACAGCTTGGATGGACAACTCCACCAAAAAGTCAATATTGACCAGAGTATAGGTGAGAAAGGTGGAGTCAGAACACAGAGAATGGTCTTGTCTGATCTTGTTATAGGTACCTTGGCCCAGGACACGGCTCATGTCATTGAAGTATCTGAAATCAATGGTGTCAGAGCCGAAGACCATACTGAATTCATGATGCTGGAAGCTTCACCTTTGCTCAATGCGTGGCTGGAATGACTCCTTGAGAAGCACTGCATCAGTGTTTGCTTTCATTCATGGCCCACGATTCGCAGGTTAGATAAGACATGGGGTTGCAAGGCATTCCGCCACACAGATGCGCAGGTGGTCTTGAGTAGTCGATGAGAGAGAACATTAATGCTTAATGCGAAACTCAGATGGTCCTTACCCTCTTGAATTTGGTCAGTGTCTGATTCATGATTCTCTGCCACACTTTTCAGATATCATGTTTTTTAAGGATAACATCGAGAGAAGTAGAGCCGCCCTGATACAGGAACATGGGTCAGGCATTCTCACATCTCCGACTCTGGCGGCATCCCTCTGTGCTTTCAAATCACTAGCTTCCCGCCATCATGGTGCCTGAGGCATCATAGATAGAGCATAGCTAATTGGAAAGGCTTCCTTCGTGACCGCAGTAGACAGTGCTAATCTATCAGAAGGTTTCCTTTGAAGGGTGTGTCTGCATATTGTTCCTGTAGTGTTCCACACTGACCTGGAAATTGGAATTGCAATAGTCATGCAGAAGTGCTGACACTACCCATCTGTAGAAAGTAAGCCTTCTAACACTTCCAGTGGGTGTTTTTCTTTTTCTTCTCTTCTGGATCCAAATTTATTGTCCTGATAATGAAGATTCTACATTGGACATCACATACACAGAGCTCATCTAGTGTGGCAGATAATCAAGCAGTGCCAGGGGAATGGACACATTGCAAATGGCCTCCTGGTGAAATTTCATCACTGGGAATTGGATGGACTGTCTCCATTATCTTAGACACCTCTGCTCTCATGCTGGATGGACCACGGCGAGTTCCCTTGCTTGCATAATGAATGATAGTTGCCGACAGAGCAGAAATACATGCTGTGGATCATGTCGGGAGGACTCGTGAAGCTGCCACTGCAACAGTGAGTGTAGTAGGAGAGCATTAGAAAGGTGCAAAGGTTGTTATTGCTCTCAAGAAACAACTCAAGGGAACAGCTCTTGAGCATCCTGTAATATGAGTGCTTGAGGAGTGAGTGTCATTGTGGCGGTGATTTGCAGCTTGCAAAGCACTCTTTCACGAGTGAGCCACTGTTTCGCACTGTACAGTTGAGATTGGGATATATGCTCACCCAGTAAATGTAATCTATACTAGGAGGGTTTCTGTCAGAATTTGTGAGATCAGATATACGAGCTCGTAATGCTCGCAGAATACAATATGGGGGCTGTAATCGTTCATGTGTGATTTGTATGTATTTACTTGTTGATACGGTATGCGATTTGGCACCCTTTGAGCAACCAAACACTTGTTGCAAGCACCCTGAATTGCACAGTTGTATTTATTTCAACAGTTTCCTGAGCATTTTGCTCAATCAGAAAGTAGCTCGTTCAAGCCTGCTGAGCAAGGACTCAGGAACAGCACTCTTGATTGAACATACCACACCTGAGGGGGAAGTGGTGCACAAAGTCTTTGATGTCGGGACAGAATTGACATCCTGGACTCATGCTCTTGCTGATGTGATGTAGGTACTTGCTTGAAGATGACACACCCTGCGTGCAGCTGAGTTGTCACTGGTCAGAGCCTGGGCACTGGTGTCACTCATCAAAATTGTATTAAGTATTGTACAGTACTTGGGTTTTTGTAAGATGCTCATAAGTTCCATCTTGGAAGTACTACCACTGTATTGGTGATGTCCTCGATCAAGACCCCAATACACCCCTTATATTATGGGTCTCTTCAGCACAGATCATGGGCTATGCCAGAGATCTGCTCCTATATGAATGCACAAAACTCTGCAGCCAATTTCAAGACCACAAATATTATGTGTGCTCCAATTCATGACTATCTGCAGCACTACACATGATCACTTTGATTAAGAACCTGTTCCTGAGTCTGATCCTCAGCCACCTGGTGATCTCCTAAACCTGCCTGCCATACATGGTTGGATACAACACATCAGACAACCCGACATATGAAATTGACCTAGATACAGTTCCAAATGTTAAACCATAAGATAATATATGTGATGGAGAGGATATTGGATACTGATTTCAGACTATAAATGTTCCACCATAGATGGTAGTCAATCCCAAATATGGGAGCAGATGTGAGTAGGAACAATAAGTTGGTTGATATTTCATATTTCACTTGCATGTATATATGGTGGTGTAGGCTAAATATGGATAATACTATGATATAACAGTTGTTAATAAAGTATACAGTGAGCATATATGTGGTAAAATATCCCAACTATGGATTAGCATATCAGCGGAGGTCGAATAATTTACCAGATTTCAACATCAAAATTCTGTCTGGGATATAATTGATATTTCATATATAGCCTGTGATTTATATGAGGTGGCCTGCTAGCAGGCTGCCAGTGGCACAAAAGCAGCATCACTGAGCTCACCACTTATAGGAGCTGCTCCTACCTGTTGAGCAGATATGGGAGTGATTTCATTAGTTTCAGTACATATTGAGAAGGGGACAATCATTGCAAGATAAATACAAAAAATCACATAAGACTTCATGCAGCAAGACCTAGACAACTGGAGGAGGATCAAGTATGGCAGACGAGGGTGACAGCAACATTTTATGCAACATCTCTTCCAGTCCCTTGTGGATGCAGTGAGCATGAGAGTAGTATTTACTATACAATGTACAATAGCTTTATGTGTCATAGTTGGTGCCAGACATTTTCTCATTTGTATGGAGTCCAGGACTTGCACTGCTACTGTACCTGGTCACAAGGTACATGCCTGGTGGGAGTCAGCACTTCTCGAGTACACTGGTGCTTGGAGCAGTTGTCCAGCTGCTCTCAGCTACTGGTGGGCCACTGACAGCTCATGAGTGGCTTACCATGGCAGCCACTGGTGGCCCAATTACATATTGACCTGTCCTAAATTAGATATATGTGATTGGGTTCCTATGCAAAATGCTATCAATATCAATATTTTGGATCTGTGGTCTGTCCCAAATGCACTCCTAGATACCAAATATGGCCTGTACTTCTGTATTGGGGAGAGAATTAAACTATCACATTGTTGTATATGTCCATCCTGATTTGTACTATCACACAGCCTGTAGCCTCAAACTCATATCCAGATATGGTTATACATTTGAATCCATTCAAGATTTTTGCTCATTGCTGATATAGCAGAGCACCTATGATTCACTGCCTAAATATGGATATATGACTTGATGTGGAGTCAGTCCAGAATTTAAAAGATTGTGTTGACATATCAGACAGGATATGAATGCACCTCATATTTTCGGTTGTCTAATGTGCAAGGCTGGCACAACCTATTGCCTTTTTGGGAAGAGCTGAAAATAGCTCTGATGCAATTGAGAATGGAGTGCCACATGCACCATGCTCAACTCAGTCGTGCTAAGTTCAACTAAGTCTCCTATCCATATTCTGTAGTTCCCCAGCTTCATATTCTGTATTGTGATCTGATACTATATATTGATACAAATAATATAACATAACCATGCTACTGGAGATGAGTCTACCAGCAGTATCCATAAGACTGTATTCCTTTTCAGGCAAAGTGCCAATGATGTTGAGTGTCATGCTGTGCTTCAATGAATGCTCACCTTTGTCATAAATACCATGTAAAAGCTGTATTGATGTCTTTCCTTATTTGACTGTGACACCCAGGTAAATGTTGAGGAGGGGCACTGAGCTATAGTCTCCTCTGTTAAATTTTGTCTGCATTTTCTGGTTTTCTGAATATGGGCTGAGCTATATAGAGGTTGAGATAGCCACTCTGCTAGACATGTTAATAAACCTAGGACTTTAATAAGCCATTATCCAAAGCATAAACAATGAGTTATAATTTATATATGACTGTCACAGCTTTGATATATACAGAAGTCTGACTTGAACTATTCTCAAAGTGGATAGTGTGGCATGTGGCTAGATCACATCTGATCAAGGCACCCAAGCTATTTTAAGCCTTCACAAAAAGGCAACAGGTTGTGCCAGCCTTGTATCCTACATGGTTCTATTTGTTCTGGCTTGCCTCAACAGAGCCACTGCTGAAGCACTATTTTCACCTCTTGTGTATATATCATGAGAATGCTGTGAGTAGTAAATGTCATTGGACTTATTGTATTGAGGCATATCATGCTGAAGATGTGTACACAAGATATAAAGCAAAGAATTGACTCAGATACAGCATTGTACATCATACAAATGAGGGTTTACATTGATCATATAGCCCTTCCCCATGCTAGGGCAGCCATGCGAGAGCCAGATGAGTGCGACTGTTCACTGCCACCTCAGGCTGGTCTGCTACATGCTCACACTCCATCATCAGACTAAATCAGACTGATGGGTCTGGAGATCACAGGTGATCCAAGCAGGCCCCATGTATGTTAATGGTACTATGGTATCTCCTGAGAACATAGGCAAGGTGATGTTGAGCACTAGTATATAGATTGCCACCCTACCCAAGCTAGGTTCATATAACTTACAATGTATACAGGATATTCCCAGCTCATCTTATCATTCAAGCAAATCTAGTTCCTCAGGCCTGAAGAATTGCATGTCAGAGTTGCCATGTGGCTATGTCATTCCATGGATGAAGGTATATTGCGATCAATAATCAGATGTTCTGGCATTCATTACAGCCAACTTGAAGATTGCTACATTGCTGGGTGAAAATTTGTACTTTGGCTATGGAGGACCTATGTTCACTGCCTTTCATGTACCCCAGCTGCTTCAATCACAAGTATCATTATGTTATTTGGTTATTCAGCTCAGTCACCAGGGAAAACTCCATGAAGCAATCCTGAGGGTGCTCCAGTAGAAAGTTATTATGGGATGCCACCATACTGTTTATGGACTATTCTACTCCTGTCATGTCAAATACCTGGGACTAGGTCATGGACAGCATAGTGTTCACTCCATTTCAGGACTGCTGGTGCTGTAAGGCTGCAGAGCATCCCATATGCAAAATATAGGTATGCACCCAAGCACCTCAATAGTTGATCTGTCAATGGAGGCTGGGTGAGCAACCAGAGAAAGGTACGTACAACATCTCACAAACTTGACAGAGATGAACCATACACCACTTGGTGCACATTGTGCCACAACACTGCCAACTTTGAGAAGGCTTTACATTCTGCACAGTGATGTCTACACAGAAGAACAGGCAATGGTATGTGTTCATAACAGAATATCCTAAGGAATTTAGCTTTTATTTCTGACTAGCACCAGCTCCCAAAGTACTCCTTTGCTGTGAGCCTGAGTTCAAGCTATGTGTTGTTTCTTTCATCTGGACTGCAGATGATGCATGTAAACTGATATACCCTGGATTCAACCCCCAGCTCATAACATGTTTTTGATAATCAGATGTCTCCTGAGCTCAAGTGTATCCTCAGAGACAGTTATATCCTTTGGGCATGACAACAGAAGGGAAGTGCCATTCCCATCTTCATTGGATCTCGATGTTGACTCAGAGCTACTAGTACTTGTACAGAACACAGTGCAACAGTTAGTTCTTACTGTGTTATGTTATGTAGTACAGCAACTTTGCCGCTTAGGTTTGGAGCAGTTAATCATCATGATACAACTAACTGCTGTTCAGTTATTCTCATGCATTCATATAAATTGTATAAATGGGACTGTGGTTACTTGACAAGTAGCAGCAAGTTTGGTGGCCTCTCAACACCCTTTACAGTCAATCCTCTACACCCCAAAAATCACCACTGTCCACTACTTGATTCTGGATATTGACCATTATGGTGCATTCATCCATGGCACCAGAGCAAACAACTTGACCCAAGCCTATTGAAGGACCTTGCAGATGCTTGCATTGCTCCCTCACCAGAACTGGCACCCAAGTATGTTGTGTATCCTGTAGGACAATATCATCAGGAAATGACTCAGTCCCATAGGTTGTGAGCAAGACATTCTATAGCACCATAGGTGAGAACTTCTGGAGCTGTTATTCCCTGGTGGTACATTGAGCTCTTCACTATCCCTCATAACCCTAATGAGGACCATTCCTCCAGATTTCTGATGTGGTCAATAGCTGGCATGCCCTCCAGCACCACAACATATATCCTGTGGACCACATCCACAATCCCAGAATGCTTGACTTTGCTATCATGATGCTGTTTTGTGATCAGGGAGATATTCTCCAGTATATCGAACAACATCCTCACAGCAATAAGCTTACTCTGGTAAGGTGCATACCATTTTCTGTTCCAGATGAATGTTGCCCTGACCTTTCTATGCTTCAGGTTCAACAGATTTCTGCTGGTCTGGATTACATACATCATGCAAACAGAGTGCACAGCAACATTAAACCAGTATGTCTTTATCACTGACATTTATCTACTGACTGACACTGTTCTGCTCTCATGTAGGAGAATGTGCTCATAGATAATGATGGAATTGCCAGAATCATGGATATCGGCATTACAGCTGCTCTGGAACATGGGAATCTGCAGACTGGAGTCCTCACTTTACCAAAGGACTGGATGTATAAGTCTGATGATAAGTTGACACAACTCAGCATGGACAATATGGTACTTCAAGGTCAGAAACAAGACATATACACTTTTGCCCATACCATCTACCATGTGAGTCTTGTCTGTCCATGTGGTGATATATATCTCACTCGACGCTGAATTATATACTAGATATATGTCAGACAAACCTGCCTGATATCTACTTGCTCCCTGGCAAAGGCCCTTAGAGCTGTCAAGCTTGGAATAAGCAATGCACCAAAACCCGCTCAGATACCAGGCAGGCTATGGTCGATTCTGCAGGGCTGCTGGTCTGGGAATATTACCATGGCCAGAGTTGTGACGGAATTGGAAGAACTCTAGTTGTGCATGCAAACACTTCCATGTACACACATAGATGATAGATCACTTATACACTCAGTAACTGTTTTCTTGTAATTTGGCAGCCCTTGTTTACCTATAGAACTCTTGAATGTTAAATCAATCCACCCAGAATGCACCGGCTTATGAGCACCCCTGGAAAGTCCGACTGCCCGGACCGGACCGGACGTAATGCGGCTATTGCCACAAAGATGCACCTTCTCTTTCTACTTCGACCTTGTGGTCCGGGGGACCCATCCGACACAAAAGAATTTCGCGTTTCGTATCACACCCCAAAGTATGATTTTTCAGATCCTTTTCGCATGCTGGAGATTATTTGAAACCGCAATCCATGCTCAAGATGCCGCGCTCGAGTAGCTTTTCTCGATATCCACAGTTTTCAGGATAGCCGACGTAGTAGATGAATCAGTGTGTTTTCACAAATTTTACCATTTTATTCCAATAGCAGGAGGGACAACCGCCGCGGACAGAAGGCTTCAGTATCCTTCCAGGTATCAGAGACGAAATAAAGGATCTGGTATGTATTCCCCATGATTGAACGTCCTGGGAGGTTGAAGAACGATTTGGTATGTCTGTTGATTTTTTATCCTGTATCGTTCATAACATATCCTACCGCGCATATATCCCGCCGTGAGGACAACTCACCGCGCACATATCATATCGCGTATCGGGTAATCTGGCACTCCTGCTCATCCATTCTAGCCATTATCTGAGTCTCCTCACACCACTTCTCTGAACCCACATGCGCTTCTGCACTCCACTCAATGCTTCACCTCACTCCGAAACGTGTATATACTCTCACAACCTGGCCTTTTCTGTGCCATCTCCATCCCTATCTTGATCCCACAGACTCCACACTAATGCCATCTCCGGGCCTACCCGCCCTTTCACCACCCGCTTGTAACTCTTCCCCACCTCTTGTCCTCCATACACCCGTTCTACCCTGACCCAGCGCGGACATTCCCGCATTAGCTCCACCCATGCTGCATTCTGCATAGATGTGATCTCCGGTATAGATAACTGCGTTCGGCGGACGGCTAGCCACTCCGGCATGAAGAATGGCTCGAACTCGACCGAGGTTTGCGAGCCCGGGAAGGAACCTGAAGGCGGGGCATTCAGTGATATCTTTGGTGTTAACCTGTGCTTCTCATCGGAGGACGCCCCTGGCGCTAGCGTCGTCGCCCCAAGGTTGACAGCGGCCACCAACTCCCCCGTTCCCTCCCTAGCCTTCTCCAGCACTTTCCCGTTCACGCTATCATTCCCTGCGACGTCGACATAAATCCACCTCTCTTCCTGCTCCATCACCATAGCATCGACATCCTCGTACCGAACCACCTCATCGAACACCTTCAACCCGCTGACATACCCCACGTTTCGCTTACTCGTCAAACCCACCACCGTCCCCTTCCCCTTAAACCGCTTCCGCACCAGATAGCCAAGGCTCACAGCGGTTTTACTTGATGCACTGGAAATCACAACCTTCGTCGCGCCTCCGCGATAGTGGGACGCATTGAGCCAATCGTCACACCAAAACGCCGTCCAATACAAAGGCCGGAACAGCATGGTCAAATCCTCCCCCTCAGAGGTCGGAATGTACTGTGGGTCCGTGCGGCAACGTTGGATCAAGTTGTACGGTTTCCTGTCTGTCCACCAGACATTACAATGATGATGCCTTTCTCCAAAGATTCGCACTCACCTGCAGGTAAGTTGGGTCTGGGCACCAGAAACCCGTACTTTCCAACCGTCGCAGGTGCCACAGGCACCACAATGTATCGTGCAGGCGCGAAGTAGCCGTACACCCGTTCTCCGACGTTCACGTCCTCCACTTTCGACACCTCCACTGTTCCGAAACCCCACACCGGCACCAACCCGTGCATCTTGGGCGACACGTTTTTCTCCAGGCATGATGGGGCAGGATGGAAATCAAAATACCTAAAAGCATGGTTGAAGTTAGAATACAGAGTTACAAGGAAAGACGCGCACCGATAATGCGCCTCTTCTCCAAGTGCCTGGTACGTAATGTTATTTGCTGAGAACCCAAACCGATCGACGCGAATCACGATATGATTTGCTAGCACCTCCCGCACTCGTATACTTGACGAGACTAGGACTGGGACGTTGGGATCCAGACCCGAGGACGGGCGAGGCACGCAGAGGGTCAGGTTCGTTAAAGAGGGCATGTTAGCGACGTGGAAGATGTGCAGCAGGTACGTGCATTATAGGATGTGGATTGACATGCCGCCCGTCGGCAAGTGTGAGACTCGGTACCGGCGATTTATACCCCAGCACGCTAAGCCGTCCATCACGCGCGCGCGCGGCTGAGCGATCACCAAAGACAGGGTCCCTCTGGACGTGCGGTTCCGTAACCAGGGGATATTACTTGGCTATCTGGAAGGAGCAGCCCACGTCCACATTGCTAATACTCGCGTCATTACTGATGCTCTCTAGTCTGAGGCTTAGTAGAATTACCATACTTTTCCCTAGCGTCCGATCTCTGCCTTCAACGCACGACAGACTCTCTTAGAGACCTTCCCTTAACTCTTCTCCTCCCAAATCTCGTACTTGTCCTTCCGCAGACTGACAGTATAGGCGTCATCGATGGTGGCGCAGAGATCGTCAAGGTTGTTCAGCGCTTCAATGAGCGCGTCGAGCGAGGAAAGGTTATCTGCGTGGCATGTCAGTTCGAGCAGATACGTGGTAGATTGTGGAAATAAGTGCGGCGAGTAGAACATGGAAAAGGCACGAATGATAGTAGCAGATGAGTATGGGTGAGGATCTGATGGGTACGTACCATACATTTGGATGCGGACGTTGATATGCGGTTCGGAAGGGTGTGGTGCGCTGGCGGGCGAGAAGATCAGACAATAGTCCAACAGCGAAACGTAGAATACATGAGAAAGATGTTGAGTCCTTGGGTCTCTTGCAACTTAGAATGAAGATGGGACTTAGTAGCACCACACAATAGGATAGCACACATTGCAACCCCTCTCGCCACTCCTTCCGGGTCTGACGAAGGCAAATTGCATCCTGATTCAATAATGCCCGAGGCCATGCATTCTGGCGACCTATGGGAAGTAGTCAGGGTACAGAGGCTTCTTTGCGAGGCCTCATTGACGTAGGTCCACCGAAACGTGATAACCTTGGCAATAACACCACGCTCTGTCAACGCAGCGAGTTCTTCCCATACAGACCAGAACCACGAAATTAAATATCGCTTCCGCAATGCCCAGACACGCAACTCATTCCCTTCATCCACCTTTCCTCTCAAGGGAGATTGAAAGAATCAGTTCACAGACAAACAACAAGGTCGACCCCGCAGATCCGGTGCTGTACAGGGAGCTGACCTCACCAGAAACTCGCAGAGCGGGGAATTTGGCACCGTCCATGGCGTCAGAGAGAACAAAGACTTCGAACCGCAAAATAGACATGTCCTTCTCAGCAACCCGCAATCCACACTGATCCACTAATGTCCCATAAACTCCATGCTACTCCTCGTCTGCAGATGTAGCGAGGCAACAGGAACAATAACCCTTGCAGAGAACAATACGCCCGAATCCAGACTCGAACCAGGAATAATGTGAACTTACCTGTAGCCACAAAACTCCACTTTGGGGCTAGCAGAGTGGCCCGTCAGTGCACTCCTGATAACGCCAATGGTACTTTCACTCTCACTTCTTCATGACCATCCACCGTAGGGCATTGCCGATCGTATGGGATTCGTCATGAATCTGGAATGTCGCCGCAGAAAGGTCTGGCGCGGCGCCCTTGAGCTTTTCGGTTGAGGTCATCGTGAGAGAGATGAGGGCACGATTGAATGTACGAATAATGCGTGTCGACCGTGAACAAAAGTGCAGTGGGCATGGCATGAGTTGGACGAAAGGGTGCATGTGGAAATAACGGAGGTCAGTCAGCGTCGACAATATTGCCATGCAAAACAAGACGTACAATCCGAATCTTGGGAATCGACTCAGCCATATAGTCTATGTCTATCGTACAAAGTAACCCGAGCGTGAATGATGGTAAGCTTCGAAGGAGTTTGTCATTGCACTCGATCAATTTGTCGAATAATGGTATTTACTGGCATCTATAGAGCATAATAGAAGCAAATATTCACACGCCTGTGGCGTTATGCGTCGTCCATTTGACTGTCGTCCTCTCCTCCGTCGTGAACTTCAATGAATGTATTCTGAAGGTCGTCGAACCCGACCCATACTGCTATTAATGCTGGACATACATGTCATCTAGCAGAGGTGTGAGTTAGTCT
Organism: Neolentinus lepideus HHB14362 ss-1; assembly: GCA_001632425.1. Classification (NCBI taxonomy): domain Eukaryota; kingdom Fungi; phylum Basidiomycota; class Agaricomycetes; order Gloeophyllales; family Gloeophyllaceae; genus Neolentinus; species Neolentinus lepideus. The sequence continues at coordinate 95,236 of KV425629.1, forward strand.
TCCATGCGAGCCAACATCAATTTTGATGTTGACGGGATAAACAAGGACCAACAACTCGTCTTTGTCCTGCCAAGACCGACGCGCACAATACAACCTTGTACAACGCGCGGCCCATACAATACCTTTTCCCGTCCAAGTCATCCCCTTATTCCCATATCCTCCTCGACTGGACATATTTCTCGCAATTGACCTCTCGAAAAGGCAACCCGCACAATCGTTTTACATACAATCACAACAAGCTGCCACTCATGGGTTCTTCTAATCAGTCGGCTATAAGACCACAGCTCTCCACTGCGTGGCTCTCACACCGCCTCACCCCCTCCACCTGTCCTTCTATACCCAATTCATCTATCTCCACTTACATATCTATTCTTGCTCATACTCTAATAAGGCGGGCCCTCGATACCCAGGTGGTACTCCTTGCATTCTTCTTAATCACGCACGACGACACATCGACCTCTGCATTTCAAAGTAACGAGTCGAATTGGATATGGCATTCGTCACTCCTGAGCGCCCTACCCTACCTTCCTTGCGTTCGCTCGACCTCCCGTATCCACTCACGCCACCACACTCTAATGCATCTCACGACACGTACGAATTCCAGGTAAGCTACATTCACTCGGTATACAGTTGATTCTGTCTCAGAGTTTTAACTTATCAGTCCCCCGACTTCAACCACCCGCTCTTCCACCGTCCCCGCCAAATCTCCATGTCTTCGTCCGCGGACTCCCGTCTCTCCTCCTCGCCCTCACCACCTCCATCATCCCGCTCCTCTTCTCAACGCGCCCCTTCCCCAACAACACCCCCTCCTGCACCCAAATTCAAGCTTGTCCCGGCCTCGCTCGAATCTGCCGATGCGGTGCTCGTTATTGCACCATTCACGGCGAGCACGGAGCGCTCACAGCCACTTTTGCTGGTCGGAGATGCCCTCCGGCACGTTCGGTGCCCTGACAGGCAAATTGCCAAAGGCGCTCGGCTGCATCCTTACAAGATTGTGAGAGACGGGAGCGTGGGGGTCTCGCGACGGGCGTCGATGGCTAACCTCCAGGGCTCAGTATAGCAGGAAAATGACCCACGACTCCTGTGGGGATCCAGAACGTTAAAAGATGAAATAGATGACGATGAAGACGACGGACAACTCAATCCTGTATCTCTAGATCTACTACCCATCCTCATCTTATACCTCGATGTATCAATCACTTACGGGCTCTTTGCGTTGGGGTTACTTACAGCCATTCCTAGTTTTGGGATCTTAATGCTCGAATGTATAGTAGACAGTAGACAGTCGATAGTCTGTATTGGCTACTGCTTATATAGAGTGTATCAGATATACCTTCGTTGCTTGCGCATGCATACCGTTCAGTCATGTTTCGGGGCAACCACGCAGACGATCTATTTTATTTCGAGTGAGTCGGCCCGCTGTGATATGGGCGGTCGGGACTGAGTAGAATCGACCGAAGGCACCGACCCCCGACAAGCTGCACAACAAAGCTGGATGCGCTCTGGGAGACCCTCTCCGGGCCGGCTAGCCGCGGGCCGCTACCCGCCTCTGGCCTCGCAATTATAAGTAGCCTGCCTCATCCGCCCTATGGCTCCGTTCCGTTTTCCATATTATTTCTATTCCCATTCTCATTCTGAGGCTCCTCTACTGCCAGGATGACTACGATCACCCACTTCGAGATCTATGGTGTGCACCAACTTCGTGGACGAGCGATGGAGAGAGAGGCTGATCGGTGTGGAACGTAGATGTCCGTTTCCCGACTAGTTTGACAGGCGATGGCACAGATGCTATGTGAGTAGTCTTGAAGCCCCACCTTTTTCGTTTATTAAAACGTGGGTTGCGCAGGAACACCGACTGCGACTATTCGTCGGCATATGTATCCCTCTACACCACCTCCAACCTGGTCGGTCATGGGATGACCTTCACCATCGGTCGAGGAAATGACATTGTGAGTCATTTATTCTAATTACTTCAGATAGCAACTCCTCATAATTATGCTAGGTCTGCGAAGCCATCCGACAAGTCGCCAACCGCCTCGTAGGCAAGAACATCGAGGAGCTGTTCGCGGACATGGGTAAGGCCTGGGAGTTGCTCGTGGCCGACCCTCAGTTACGATGGTGCGCCATTATATATGTATGGATGTCTCTCCAAGTACAACAGCTAAGACGTTGAACAGGATCGGTCCCGAAAAGGGTGTCATTCACATTGCCACTGGCGCTGTGGACAATGCGCTCTGGGACATGTACGCCCGCTCGAGGCAGAAGCCCCTTTGGAAGCTCGTGGTAGACATGAGTCCCGTGAGTTTGTATTTTCCGTGTTACTTTACTATTTTTTTTAAACCTTATACTTTGAATGTACACAGGAAGAGCTCGTCCGCTCGGCAGCCTGGCGATACATTTCCGACGCAATTACAAAGGAGGAGGCACTAACCATGCTTAAATCCAAGGAGGCCGGCAAGAAGGAGCGTGAGGCGCGCGTTCGAGAGGTCGGGTAAGTAATACCCTGAGTCCACCCCAGGAGCTCATGCCTACCTTTCGCGTCCCGCAGTTACCCAGCCTATGTAACCTCCGCAGGCTGGCTCGGATACTCGGACGAGAAGGTCGCGCGGCTCACGAAGGAGGCCGTGCAGCAGGGCTTCAACCACTTCAAGATGAAGGTCGGCGCGAGCCAGGCGAACGACCTGCGGAGAGGCAAGATTATCAGGAGCATCATTGACGATCCGCAGTGGTTGCCCGAGGGTGCGTGATACCATCCATCAAATTCTCAAATGAGATATTGACTGCACTATTGTGTAGGCAGCAAAGGACGCGACCCAAATGGCCCGGACCTGGTTGGGAAGAACGCAGGCCCCACTGGTGCCGTGCTCATGATCGATGCGAACCAGGTGTGGGACGTGCAGCAGGCGATTGACTACGTCAGGGGTCTGGAGGAGATCAAACCATGGTTTGCTCAATTCCTGCCGTTTGTTGTCTCCTCCTGACTGCGTTGTCAAGGTTCATTGAGGAGCCAACCGCACCCGACGACATCCTCGGGCATGCCGCGATCCGCAAGGCGCTCAAGCCTTACGGGATCGGCGTCGCGACAGGCGAGCATGCGCATAACCGGATGGTGTTCAAGCAGCTGTTGCAGGCGGAGGCGATTGATGTCTGCCAGATTGACTCTTGTCGGTTGGCGGGCGTGAGTGAGGTGTTAAGCGTTTTGTTCATGGCGGCCAAGTGAGTAGCCATTCCGAAAATCGCACTCGTAACACAGTATTGAACTCGAATTGGATTGTAGGTTCGGCGTCACCGTGTGCCCGCACGCCGGTGGTGTTGGCTTGTGCGAGTATGTCATCCATCTCAGGTACGGTTCTCAGCCCCTCGTCCCATTGTTATTCCTCAAATCATGGTCGCACCGGCAGCTTGATCGACTATATAGCTGTCTCAGGCAGCATGGAGCGCAACGTGCTCGAGTTCGTGGACCACCTGCACGAGCACTTCCTCTACCCCTGCTCGATCAACAGCAAGGGTCGGTACAACGTACCGGCCAACGCAGCGGAAGGTTACAGGTGAGCTTCCGCCTCAACTGAACCCCTTTCAATACTGTCTTTCGCAGAGGCTTACTGTGGTCATTGCAGTATCGAGATGCACAAGAGCAGTATTGCAGAGTTCGGCTTCCCCAATGGCAACTATTGGGTGAAGGTAAAGGCTGAGAAGGAGAAGCAGTAGGATGATGAGGGAAGTTTATTAAAAATGGAACGCTGGATCGGCTGTAGGATGTATTATATCCTAGTAAACAACCATATCATTCTCTGACCTCTGTTTTTATGCTCGCTGCGCTGTCGATCTGGCGATTGAGAAAAACCAGGTCCGGCAGCGGCTGAGCGAACATGACAGCTGTTGTAGGTAGTGTAAATGAAGAAGAGTGATCGATCCGAGCTATGAGATCATCTTGGCACCGGAACAGTCCAGACGAAAGCAGACTCCTTCCATAGCCAAAGCCGGTCTGTGATCACTTACCAGAAGTACACCAGGAGTGTATCCTGGAGTCAACTGCACGAGTACAGTGAAATACAACCTTCATGACTGATTGACCAATGGTCATCGTCGATAGCAAACATCTCCTTCGGAAGAATCAGAGTCTGAGTTCGACCAGTGGTGCATATGAGCAACGCCAACCACCCTGCTCACGTCCGAGGCGTGTTTGCTGATGTCTGTGATAGCGAGAGAGGTCACGTCGGCCACCAAGTCGGTCGCAAGAAACGTATATGAGCATACGTCAAACTCGGAAGAAAAAAAAATGAGCATACGTCATGGCACACGCAGAGGAAGCACGGACTTTGAGAGTTTCGCTAGACGTTTTATCTGCACGGTCAGTACATTCCAAAGATGAATCCGACGTACTGGAGATTCAGTGTGATCGAAATTGCGGCGAGCCGCCGGCGGAGCGCCGATAGATGCCCGTAAAGGCATTCGGCAGTGGTCTAAAATCCGTATCATCACAGGCGTGTTCCATTAAATTGCGCTTTCAAACTTGAGTCCTTGAACGCGGATAGGGTTTTGTTTCTGTAGGATTGACTCCGGCAGATGGTGGGACCATATCGAACGACAAAGTCCAGATCGAGACACTGAAGAGACGAAAGATTGGTCAAGACCTCAGCAGAGGGCAGGAAGAGTGTTCATAAGTATGACCGAGCAAGGATATTCTCAAATGTTCCAAGTGTAATGCATGAGATATGTCGTCCAGTAGGAAGAGGAAGAGCCCGCAGGACCGTTCATGTCCACCGACAAGGACCCTACCAGCAGAAGAGCAACCAGAGGACCTTGTTGGCACCTCTGCCACATTGTGCGCAGAAGGATATGTGAGTAAAGGCATCTTGACTTTCTGTGACTTGCTGTCTTTTTGGGGTCTTATGCAGTCTTTGGGCTCCTCGATACAAGCTAAAATAAGCCAAGCTCTAGGCGCTTCTCGGCCAAGAAATCGTCTTGATACCGTCTGAGAGCTCCAAGTAACAGGGAGGTTGACATGTTCCCAGCGCCATGAATCGATCTGACGTTTTCCTGATGCAAAGGCCATGCCCCGAGTTTCAGTGACTAAAGATTGAATGCGCGATATATTGTTACATACGAACAGTCAATATATAGACAACCACGGAGATTTCAGGGTCCAAGATTGACGTTATTCGTCTTGCGCGATGAGGCCCGAGACAACACGAGATTGAATTACTCCTTGATATACATGAGACATGGATCTGACCTTGTCTACACCTATCGGAAGCTGGCATTTTTCTGGCTCGCGACGAAATCCTGCAGCTATATCAGAAACAACATCAGAACCGAGCAACTTGGCCAATCTGTGTACCAGTGCAAGGATCGGAGTGTGCAGGATATCCCTTGTTTGCGTAGAGTCTCTGTTCGTATTTCTGTTCATTTTCAGGTAAGGAAGTGTGGATACCGGGCCATGAGGGAGGATCCAACATGGTACCCGACGGCCGGATTAGACATAGTTGTGGCACCACGGCAGTTTGCGAATGTCCTTTCTGATCATGACTCGGACAAGAGCCTCTAGAAGTTATCTGTTCCACTGGATAGAAACGATTTTAGGGCTCCGGTAGGTGCTAGGATGCGACGTCATCAGTTCAAGGACACTGGAATTGAAGCTGTCAGGAAATGCGTTCATGAAGCGAGGACTCTTGGAAGGAAGGAATGGAAGTGCGATGGCTACCACGTATTATCAAGATTCGTGGTATTGATGGAATGGGGACACCCCGTGAAGTATGGGTTCCACAACATGTATACGGAATAAGCATGTCTCCGTGTGTTGTTAGGTTAAGTGCCTCTGTACAACGCCACCCGTGATAACCGTCCGGAGACTCAGCAGTGAGTGCCCTCGATATCTCGTTTTGTTCTGATCTTATTTACATAGAGATATGGAGACGGTGTTAACGGCATGGAAGCCAAAGGTTAATCGCCGAGAATTTTTCCCGGATGGCGCGGGTAAGGTGGAGCCCGTTGATCAAGACCTTCAGGTACTTAGGAGTAAAGATTTTCTCTCTCTCCGAGTCGTACGAAGGTTGATGAATATAGTCTTCCCTTCCTCACAGGGTCCAGGATATGATCAGTATACGAATGCTTTCAATGTAACTGTATTCGGTTTCTGCAACGAGTTCTTGGAGCTATGGTGAAGTTGTCGGACCACTCAGCCAACCCACCCGTTTCCCTATCAATTGACAATCTCCCAACTGAAACTTGACATCTATTAGTTCAGATAGGATACTGCCGAGGTAGTAACGTCATACAAGCTGCTGGCGGGACCTGATCCATATTAACGGAATCTTCAATAGCCATTTAAAACACAGCCCATTCGAGACCAACTCGCCATCCTTCCTCAATGGACACGGAGTACAAGAACACCACCATTACCGCGCACTCCTCACTCCTGGTTGGGATCGAGGCGAGACGCACATTCTCGAGCCTTCGTCATCTTTTCTTACCAACAATATGCCTCGCATTCATTGTCTCCATCAAGCCCGGTCCTTTTATGAGACTTACGACCTCCATCATTTATACCGCCTTCACCTTAGATGCGCTTACTCTGACTACGGGCGACCCTCGGCGAGACTTCTCCATGGGTACCGCTATGACTAGCAATCTCGCTACAGCCATTCATCTACTATGGATGTCAGACCCTGTTCGCGACTTTCGCCACGGAAAGGTCAATATTAATCTTGGAACTCTTCCTACCTCGAAGCGTTGGTACTGGATGCTTTGTGTTCTGTATTCGCCACGAGGTATCGGGTGGAATTATCAGGTCATTACTGCTCATCCTTAGTTATGCCGGGTATTGTTGCTGAGTGCTTCACATCAAACATCTCGTCGGCAGGTCGCGAACGTCCCCTTGCCACCGTGCCAATCGCGCTGGCAATTCGTACTGCGACAAGTCGGACGCGCCCTCGGCATGTTCCTGCTGGTCGACATTGCGCAGACATACATGCGATCCAACTCAGCATTCACCAATCCCACACCCAACAACTCGCCTTTCACATCTCAAGGCTACTTACTCCGTTGCATCAATATTATTGCATGGCTAACAACTAGCCACGGTACGCTGAATATGAATTACACTTTGTTGTCGGCAGTCTTTGTCGCAATAGGCTTGTCAGAACCAAAGGACTGGCCAGACCTTTTTGGATCCTGGACTGAGTCTTACACGGTCAGACGCTACTGGGGGTGAGACAATTCCCTTATCTACATTTTCCAGGACTGATTGGACTACCGTAGGCGGACATGGCACCAATTGATGCGCCGGGTGGGTCTTTCATATTGTGTCCTATTGCACCGTGCAGTCTTAACCTCGCCTTAGTACACCTCTTCAATTGGGAGGCACTGCGCTCAATCACTTCGGTTCAAGAGGGGCACAAAGTGGTCTTCATACACCCAGCTCTATGTTGGCTTCATCGTGTCGGGCCTCGTCCACATGGGCGGGGACTGCATGGTCGGTGGACAGTATATCGGTTCAACCTTCCCGTTCTTCATTGCGCAGGCTGTTATAATCACTGTCGAGGACATGGTGATCAGGATGGGAAAGAGGGTCGGCATACGAGTTCCGCAGCTGATGGGATACCTCTGGGTATTTGCGTGGTTCATGTTGTCGAGAGCCTGGTACATACAGTGGGCCGTGGATGCGGGTATGGGGAAGAAGCAGCCATTCACGTTCTCAATGGTGCAACCGTTACTGCATGTTATTGAACATGGGCGTGCGTTTGTATAAAACTTTAGATCCCAGATAGTGGGTGATTTCTCATTCGCGTCATGTACCAACTGTTGTCTATAACTCTGTTACTCCGGTGATCCGGCCCGGGCTGCGGCAAGGATAAAAGCCTGATTCCTCACGAGATTAAAACTAGGGTTCGGGGAAATTGGGACGTGTAAATTACCTCGGTTATTTAACACCTGTAATTTACAGGAAATTTACCGGTAATTTTGGTCAGGCCCAAATGAAGGGCGTAAATTTGGGTTAATTTGGGAATACTGGTCTGGGACGGACACAAGCTTACAAGACAATGATTCAGGGTGCATAGTAGCTATGACGGATCTCTTTTTAATGGCTCTAAAGTATAATACACACCTCGGTCCACCTGCATGGTATGAGGAGACTATGGTAGCTGCACCACGTGTGTCTTTGAGTGGTGCGTTGCAAATTTCACTGTCCTCTCCTGCAAGTTCACCGATCATGGTCGAGAACCACTATAAACACAACATAGCTCTCTTGCATGTATATCTTCAGAATTTACCTGATGCTGTCCCTTTTCATCAACCCAATGACTCTCTTTATGGATTTCATAGTTTTGCACCAGACGAGACATGGCTATGTGAAGAAGATCTCGAAATGGCTGTGAACCAGCAACTCGAAGTTAAATGGGGACCATGCACCGAGATCGCGCCAATCTGAGAATGCGGACGTGGTATTGAGGCTGTTGTCGACATATTGGCGCAGTACCTCGGAGCATTGCCTGACTTGGTCTTGCTCCATAAATGGCTTGAAGACATCACCACTTCTACGAAGCTCACTTATGAGATCCACGGAAAGCAAGTGAGTCCGAGTTCAATCCTCAAATGCAAAGTACCTGCTCACCATCTCCGTAGTTGCCAGACATAGATGAAATGAACATTGATCAAGCCAAAGAAGACCACAAGGATGAAGCAGCTAAGATGAATGAGTCCCATACGAGCATAGTCCAGCCAGGCCCCAAACCAAAGAAGCTAGAAAGCCACATACCAACAGACTTCACCGACCCGGAGTGGACCGATCTACCTGAAGAACAAGATGGAAGACAAGCGGGCGCCAAGCTTCATCCACTGTTAGCATCAGTCTCGAAGATCTGTGTTCATAGTAACAGCTCGGGGGATAAGAAATACGTACGTTGTGTTGGGAGTCGAGTGTGTCACAAGAAATGGAGCTATCCCCGTAACCGGACCAAAATCACCGGTGCCGGGACATGCTAGCAAGGTAACAAAGGATACTCATGCTGTTACGGTGGAACAACCACTCCGTTGGGACGTGTGGTACAGCTTGCCAGCCTGTAATTTACATGTAAAATAGCCCTATTTTACCGGTTAATTAGCGTTAATTAACGCGGTCCGCTCCGGGGCTCCGCCCCGGACCCCGTTGGTAAATAACAGTAAATTACACCCGTTAATTAGGCCTACGGCCTGTCAGCTGGTAAATTTCAGTGGTCAATTAGGTCCCGTCCCAATTTCCCCGAACCCTAATTAAAACGCGTCTCGACGCATCTTACTATTTGCCCGACGCGTCCAATTAATATTGTGAGAAAGGAGGGGTAAGCTTCAGATGTTCAAGTTGGATGCCTGCTTCGGCGAGTAGAAGAATTACCGGTTCGCTAATGATCACTACTAGTATTCAGCTAACACTTGACTTCTGTTCCGTCCGGCAATGCATCCGCTCATTTACCAGGACGATGTTCTACGTCAAGTTTTCGGACAGCTCGCCGATGAGCTCGATGAAGAAATAGTGAAGCCTAGAATCGCGGGGTTACGTGGCACTATGCGCAATGCCGCTCTCACTTGTCACAGTTTTCATGAGCCGGCTCTCGATGCGCTATGGAGAACGCTCGATTCACTCTATCCTTTATTCAACCTGATTCCATCTCTGCGCACTGTCAAAGGTAGACTTGTACGTGGATCTTATCTAATGCATACAAAATGTAGCTTACTAATGTACCAGATAATCGACCGAACACTGGCAGATAATGACTTGCAACGATACCGGTTACATTCGTGTCGCGTCCGAAAGCTCCGTTATGAGTCTTCTTGGCGTAATCCGAATCGGATTCTTCCCATCTCGTATACAAGACTATTTCGTAGCCTGGGAGCTCCACTTGTGCCTTCTCTCCAAGTCCTGGACTGGAAAGCCCATGATTTTGGACTACAACTACCGACGCTAATCACTCCGACACTCGTGGATGTCGATATCGGCCTCCAGGAGCCGGGTCCATGGGACAACGATGACTCGGAAGATGAACATCTCTCGTTCGAAAATTCCATGGCGCGCACCGAAGCCCTAGAGACCTTCTTGTACAATCTAGTCTGCGCCGTACCAAACTTACAAAGCCTTGCGCTCCGGGATAGTATGCTGATCGGAGCATCCCTCGAGTCTGTCTACGGTTTCATGCATCTGAAGTCCTTGACCATTTATTGCTACGAGTCGAGCGACTCCCCACCTTTGACTACAATATGTTACCAGGATCTCGTGATGTTCTCCAAAATGACCGATCTTACCTACCTTGACATCAACGTCAGCTCCATCGATGTTCCGGAAGGCACGGACAACCTTACATTTCCATCTCTACGAGACCTCAAGCTTCTGGCTCCGCCGTCAAAAGCAGCTTGTCTTCTGACACTGTTGCACTCGAGTCCTCTAAGGACGATATCTGTTGGGCTGATCCCGGGAGATGAGACTGATCATTACCAGTCATTGTTTCATGGCCTCGCAATCCCTGACCTTGTGGAGCTATCCTTGGACATACAATTTGAGCCAGATGACATCGAAACTGATATCGTACTGGAGGCCCATTCTCTCCTACCCCCACTTCTGCAATGCAGGAAGCTACAAAAAGTCAATATTGTCCTCGTCGAAGATGAAATGCCACCTATACGCATCGATGATGACGACCTGCTTTTGATGGCTCAAGCTTGGCCGTGCCTGACAGATCTGTGCTTGCTTTACAATATCGACTCATCCAAGATGCCGACTATCCGCGGTCTCGGGGTGTTTGCCACGCACTGTCCGCATCTTCTGGCCCTAGACATCAAAGTGGATCCCAACATACCTTTTCCTGATCCTGACGAGCTGCCCATATCCGAGCATACTTTACAGAATCTCGATCTGGATGGGCCAAAGCCAAAAGATCTCGTGGAGGTCGCACAGTGGATCTACACGCTATTCCCGTCTCTGGAGTCAGGGCCTTCTGCAAGTAAGACGTGGAGTGAGGTGACGAGTATCGTAGAGGCCTTTCACGCAATGGAGTTGGTTTATGAGAGGCGGTCAGCATGGCAGACATCAGGGTCTTAGGTGCTCGCCTTGAATATCTTCTCCGAAACATATGAATGAACTGATACTTAAATTAATATTAATACAGTATACTGCTGATGTACATTCTCAGTCAAAGCGGTGATATCCTTGCCGCTCGATATTCGCCCCATTTGCTTTGTGCAGAACCGCTCCATGGCCCAATATAAGATATTGAAAATATTACACCGTACTAGGAGGTCGTCTACGTCCGTGAAATTGACTTGCTGGGACATTGCCTACCCAAATCTCAGTCCCTCTGCTCAAAGTCATATGCGTTCCTACACTCAATAATTCGGATTGGAAACACTACAATTACCACATGTCTTCAATTGAGAATGCAAAGCCGCGACATAACATTGCTCGAAACAACGACGACGATGCGATATATTGACACAAATGTCAACCCCAACGACTACGCTCCCGCTTCTTCTGTCCACCTTCATGACTCCCATTTCCATGCGAGGGCTGCGAAAATCCGTAAGGCTGAAATCTATCCTTGCCGCCCTGTTGTCGACCGGAATTACGGGGACCAGTAGGAGGCACGTGAGATTTACTCGCAGTAAAGTCGATGTGCGAGCGCTTGGCGGAGTTCTGCGATTGTTGCTCTGACCGAGCTTTCTGGTGCTCGGCTTTGAGCGATAAGTCGCAGTTATAACCAGTAAGACAACGCGCGATTGAGGCCAACGAAGTGAAGAGTACAACCAGTTGGCGAGGAAGCACGTGCAGAGTGACGGGACAGACACGCAGATAGAGCACGAGGAATGGCATCAATGTAGTTTTGCGTAGTCATGGACGGATATGCGTACCGATTCGGTCTGCGTACCACTCATCTTTCACATCGCTTGGATCCCAGATATTTCTCGGGAAGTTCGTCACTCTTTCATCGACATCTACGAACTCGACTAGTTTCGCGTAGAGATGCGGATTCCGAAATGAACGATTGGACATCAGGGAGTCATTAAAGTGTTTCGGATTTTTCTGATCCTTCTTGAGGGCGATGAATTGCGCAACCTTGGCCTGTGAAGCATGTGGATCACCACCATAAAACACAATATAGGAAATAGAGTATGCCGTACATCTACGGTAGGATCACACCGTTCCGTGGACTCTGTTGGGATACCCCAATTAGCAACACCTGGCATGGGTGGTGGACGAAGGAGCTCTCGTATACGAGACAATTCATCCGCTTCATTTAATTCGTCGGCGACAGACGACGGCTCTGTTGGTGATTCTACATCCATGGAGGAGCCAGAACTTTGAGGCGTGTCCAATTTATCCACGTGTGCCTCTGCATGGCTTTGCGGATGCCCATGCCGGTGTATGAGCACTTGCGTTTCTTGCGAGGCTTGACTCCCAACTTCTCAGCTGACTTTCCCTTTAAGTAGAGTAAAAAGACTCACATTGCACACACGAAGGATCAGATGTCCCATAGTGAAAGTCCTGGCCCAAACGGAAGAGACAGCCAGCAAAGAGGGAAACGGCCAAGGGAGTGCTCGGCGATGAAGACTCTCACATCAAGTGAAGTGCGAGACGGTTTGCTCTTCTCTTCGCTTTCACTAGCCGATCCGTCTTCATATGCCACAAGACCTATTTGAGACTTTTCATGATATGTTAGGAAGACAAGCGAAGAATGGTCACTGACCGCGCATGGTTGTCAGTGTTCGCTATGACCGGATTCGAATACCGTTCTGTAACATTTTGGGTCTCTATTGTAATAGCGTCTCTGAAAGCAATAACACACATACAAAGTCAGTCTGATGGGCGTTATTTTCTCGTTGAATATTGTTAAAGGTATAGCAGAGGACGAACAGTGATAGAGTATGTCACTGCGTCTTCAGCGCAAGAACGCATTGTGTGCGTCTATTTGGATGGGTGGCACACCATTTGTGACAGTGGCGACTCGAGTATGGTGCGGGTCAGCTAGTCACCGCCACTTTTGTACAAAGAATGTAGGAGCCCCATATTTTTTCTGTTTTCTTATTCCTCTAGTAGAAATGCTCCATTTGGGGCATAGAACAATTCTACCAGACAGAATTTCGATAGGGTCAAAATTGGGCGAGATATATTTTCGGACCAGATCATATTTTGCCGCATGGGAATGTATTTCCATATATAGACATAATCAACAATCTAATTATTTCAGCCTGTGTCAAACTAGTGCAGCAGCATCTCCGGAACCCGTCTGTGGGATGTGTATTGATGAGAACTGAATTGTCTTACCCTCAGCTGAGCATCTTTTGCACCCAGACCATCACATCAAAAGTGGTTTTGAGGTGTGGTGCTATGCAACAAGTGCTGTATGTATTATATAAAATCTACAGCCAATTGATATGCCCAGATAGGCTTAGTTTACTATGAAATCTAGGGGAAAATAAGGCAAAAATTGAATTTTTGGCGAGTCCGACCCGATTTTGCCGCTGTACAAAAGTGGCGGTGACTAGCCGACCCGCACCATAGTATTCAGCGCTTTAGCTTGCATCATTCACTGGACTTTTTACTTGAGTCTGCGGAATGAAGATCTGGCGCGGCATTGGTCTCTCGTTTCAACATGTTGCAATTGTCCGCGTTCTTGTCCAAGTCAAACACCCCTCTAGATTTCTCTGTGTAGTCCTTGGCCCTCAAATCGAGTCGAGAACGCTACTACGCTAATTCCTGTCTTGGTGTCGCTCTGGGTCTCTCAACCAGGAAGACCTCCGACAATATCGATGGATGCCGTTTCTAGATGTTGGATTTGACGAAAGGTCGTTTCCGAGCGCTATCCTCTCATGATATTAATATCGTCTCTCGGAGACCTGTGCGAGTCCCAACTCAATTTGCTGAAATGCCTTAATGCTCCTTAAACAGTCCTTCGACCTGTATGCAACGCGTTAGTCCCTTCAGTGGATTAAGTTATGCCTACATACTGTCGAAAAAGTGACAATAAGCGCCGTAAGCCAAACAGACGTTTTGCTGATGCGAGGACGCTGGTCTCAGCTAAAAATCCGATTACGTCGTGGGCAACGGACGGTGCACGGGCAGTTAGTGAATGGTCGGTGCCGCGAATCACTGACCAGACCCTATTGTGACTCACAAGTCTTCCTTACATATATTGTGTCTTTGCTCTCGAAGCTCTTCAGCTTGCACCGAACCTCGGACACATCCACTCAACGCTGAGCCATCGAAGCAGATTCAGAGATGTCACAGCACACACACTTGTCTACTCCTGATCCGGAACTTATAACGGCTCTTAAGGGTACCGAAGGATCTAGTCAAGGAGACTCAGAAACAGACGATATAGTACTGTTGCGGGAAGCTGCCGATAAAGGGTTCATTGCTATGGTGATGGAACATAACAGACCCAATCTTCCTCCAGGTAGATTCTGTGCATCTGCCGAATGCCATCATTACTAAAGCTATCTCCTGTGTAGTCATGAAGTACAAGCTCGAGGATCACAAGGTACCGGTGGCCGGAGGTGAAATAACTGTCAGGGCTCTTATTCCGGTCTCTGAAAACGAGACGGAGAGTTCCAGAGTGTTCCCTCTGCTCTTCTGGATCCACGGCGGAGGTGAGCATACCAAACCTACTGTAGTGTGTCATATACCGAGAGTGCAGCAAGGGTGGATGCTTGGGAATCTCGATTTGGACGATTTCTACCTGAGAAACGTCTGTGTTGACCTTCAGATAGTAATCATCAATGTTGACTACCGGTAAGCTTCCGAATTATCCTCTCAAAACCATTAATAAAGCATCACCCTTAGACTCAGCCCCGAGAATCCTTTTCCGACCGGACTGAATGATTGCTACGCTGCGCTCAAATGGGTAGGTGTCATTTCTCCAACTCTGCTCCACAAGAACTATGTCTATGTTCTCGACGTGTAGGCCGCGTCCAACCCATCGCTGTTCAATGTCTCTCTCGATGAAGGATTCATCATCGCTGGGCAATCAGCTGGTGCAAATGGTGCAGCTGCCATCTCACATCGCGTCATTAAGGATCCTTTCTTTGATAACAAGCCTGTGACTGGGCAACTCCTACAAATTCCTATGGTGTGTCATCCTGATGCGTATCCTGAGATGTACGTCCAAGCATACCTGTTCTACTCATGGATCGTATTCATATAGATGAACAGGTATAAATCCGAGCTTCTATCCGTGGAACAGATCAGGGATGCACCGTTTCTCAGCCGTGTACAGTTGGACAGGATTATGAGTATGTTCAGTTCACGGAACCGTTTTAAGCAATCTAAGTTTTGATTTCTCTTAGAATACCTTCAGGCACCTCCGTCAGACCCTGATATGTCACCTCTACTGTCTGCTCACGAAGGCTTACCGCCGATGTACGCGCAAGTATGTGGCTGGGATCCTTTGCGGGATGAAGGGCTGCTGTACGAGAGAGTGTTGAGAGAAGCTGGCGTAATCACAAAGCTTGACATGTGAGTGATGTGTAGCCTCTCACGCAACGCACATTAGCAGTCTAAGGGCATTAAATAGATATCCCGGGGTCTTTCATGGCTTTCATTTAGCATTTCCAAAAATTGAGGCTGGGATACGCTTCGACAGGGACTTCAGAAATGGTATCAGGTGGCTGCTGCGGGAACATTGAGGCGGAGAAGATGTGTTTGATCTAATCAGGGTTATCCGTTCTTATTCGATCTGTCACACTGTTACGCTTTCATGTTGCGTAGATCGACTCAAACACTATTATAGTGAGTATCCATAAGTATGTTGTCGATGGGCTGCTTGTCGATCAATGGTTGATTACTCCTGTCTAAAGTATCTTGCATACTTGCAGCTCCGCTCTCTCCCTGACTACAGACATCTCAACTACACGTATACTGTGAGATACAGCAATGGCTGATGAGCCAATGATCGTCCTCGCTCGCGAACATTTCCTTCGGACGAATTAGAATTTGCGGATCCGCCCAGTGGTGCAGTTTGGCAATGCCATCGACCCTGCTCACATCCCAAATACGGTCGTTGACGCCTATAGTGGCTAGAGACGCATAATCGGCTGCAAGATCAGTGGCGAGGAAGGGATGAAATCCTCCTTCGTTAGCAATATATAAGAAGCGAAGACTCGACAGCTGTCCTAGACGGTCCAGCTGATGGCAACTCAAATTAGGTATATATGCCTACAGAAAAGTGACGTACCAGAGGCATCGTGTAACAGTCAACACGCTCGAACGTAGACGTGATCCGAAGAGCCAAAAGACTATCGGGCAGACAGTCGCTCAGTCGCTCGCATTGCTCGTACGTCCAAGTCATGGAGGATGTGCTGCGAGGAGCGGCTCTCTCCAGGTTGAGTCCCAGAACTTCGATAGGGCTTCTTCGATGTAGTATGGGCGACAGTATAATGGTTGGATCGTCATCAAAGACGAAGTCAAGATCGAGGCGTCTCAACGACTTTAATTGCTGTAAAGCGTCTATGAAAGGAGCCGATCTCTCTGCATTGACCCACCCATGGGAGGAAATCCGTAAAGAGTTTAGCTGTGGCATATCAGAAGAGTGACCTTGTAACAACGCGAAAGCACCGTCTGGTTGGGCGTCGCCTGTATGGAGGGACAGAGATTGCAGGGACGGAACCTCACGCAGAACAAGCCCGAGACGGGGAAGGAGGTCGTCAGTTGTGTTTTGCACATGCAAAAAGGTGAGGCGAGAGAAGGCCGGAGTAGATTCCATGAACGCCCTTGCGTCGACTTCAACAGAGTCGAGACTGGACTCATTATTGTACATTATTTCCTGGAAATCCACGTTCCCAGGATTATCGGCCTCATGCCGGCTACAGTCTACGTCTGGGTGTTCGTAGCAAGTCATCGAACGGAGATTCTTGAGCTGTCCAAGCTTCAGACTTCGCCCGCTGCTGCGAATGAGCACTGGGGAGAGATGCAATTAGCAAGATACTCAAGCACCCAAGTCACAACATGAACTCTACCATCAGCAGATCTAGGAAGCCTCAGGGATACCAAGCTTTGGCAGAGCAGAGACAATTTATTCGGAAGATCATCGGCTTCCTCTAGGTCTGGCCAGTCTCCGTACCAATGGAAAGCCTTCAGATGGGGAAGGTTGACGAGCGCTTTCAATAGACTGGACATTGTACCTGCAGAACAAGTCGATATCAGAATCGTGGCCACAAAAATGATGATCGAGGTGTATGGAACAAACTCTTGTCAATATACTGGAACGACATGGAGGACCGTTCCCAGACTATAGTGATGCTCTGGACGACAGCAGCGAACTGCACATCCTCGGACAGTCGGACAAGGATATCCAAGGTGGTTTCGTAAAGCTTTTCATCATACTCCACCGCTTCAGAATTCTTCTCCAAGACAAAGCGTGGCCTCAGGGTGTGTAACAGATACATGCCACCAAAGTAAAGCGTAATGCTCGAGAACGTCTGTTTGAGTGCGATGTCGTGGAATATACGAGACACACCGAGGCAGCTTCGGAGATCTGTTTTCGATAAATGAGTTATCACATCGTACCACAGCTCGACGGGTAGAAGCGACATCTGAACGAGTCTATCAGGCTTTGGTCAACCAAGCCGTCATGCAGTGACTTTCGAAGACAGCCTACAAGCAGCTGTCTGTCATATTCACAGCCACATGATGCGCCTCTTCACCTGCGCCCCGACCACTGTCTGCTTGTACATAACCTTCTGCCTTTCTATTCTCGCTGTAACATTTGCCACCGATGGCGTAAACAGTCAAGAAGCTGCTCGAGACTTCTTCACGAAACGTATTGGGCAGGAGAATGGCTCGAATCATACTAACAACTGGGCAGTGTTGGTATGTTCGTCTCGGTACTGGTTCAACTATCGTGTACGTATCCATTACGTTACCTATGTATGCAATATCTGCCATCTCACTATGAACGCTGCACACGCTAGCATATGGCGAATGCACTTGGAATGTCGGTGACCCCCATGCATCCACAGATGCATCGATGTTCACTGAGTTAACTAGGTACCGCACAGTCAAGAGGCTCGGAATACCGGACTCCAACATCATCTTGATGTTGGCGGACGATGTTGCGTGCAACACGAGAAACAAGTTCCCGGGCACAGTGTTTTCGAATCAGGGCAGGCACCTGGATCTGTATGGAGAGAATATTGAAGTGGATTATAGAGGCTACGAGGTGACTGTGGAGAACTTCATCCGGGTCTTAACTGGTTTGTCTGCGTTAGCTCTTCCCTCTGTACAGTGTCGTGCATATTCAGAGGCACATCGTTCATCAAGGCCGGATGGATGCCTCTGTTCCTCGATCCAAGCGCCTCTTGACCGATGATCGATCGAATATCTTTGTATACATGACTGGTCATGGTGGGAACGAGTTCCTCAAGTTCCAGGACAACGAGGAGATCAGTGCCTTCGACATCGCCGACGCATTCGAGCAAATGTGGCAGAAGAAGCGGTGAGACCACGGTTACGACATGTACAATGTAATGCCACGCTCATTTGAAAGACTCAAACAGGTATAATGAGATATTCCTTATGGTCGATACCTGTCAGGCGAACACTATGTTTTCGAAGATCTATTCACCGAATGTCTTGGCTACGGGATCGTCGGAACTGGGGGAGAATTCGTATTCTGTATGTCCTGAGCATAGTCATCTGGAGCGACCTTTCACTCAGCTTCCCTCTTACTTCTATTCTCTAGTACGAGAATGACGCCGACGTAGGAGTGGCCGTCATTGACACCTTCACTCATTATATCCTCGAATTCATGGAAGAGATCAATAAGACCAGCCAGCTGACCATGCAGGATCTCGTATGTACTTACTCTCCATCTGCCTCCGAAGTCGTCCTAATGATGAGTCCAATGGAAGTTCAACACTTATTCCTTCGAGAAGATCAAGTCTACACCAGGCGTCCGCTCTGACCTGTTCAGCCGTCCACTGGATCGTACTCTTATTACTGACTTCTTCGGCGGTGTCGCACGCGCCGAACTGGTAGACGAGAATGCGTCAGTGGAGGACTCGTCTCCGACAATAAATGTCGATGAGCCAAGTTCAGCAAGCGCCGAAGACGTGCCTTCGGATCATACCTTCGCTCGTTCCCATTCTGCAAACAACATTACTCACGCTGATCTCAGGCATTCAGCAATGGCAGGTAAGGAGTCGTCTTGGCCAGGACTCCTGAAGCAATTTCGTGCTTGGGGTTCTGTTGCTGTTGTTGGGGGAGTGACTGGTTGGATCTTTATGTCTCGGTAGTATGTACGAGAATGACAGATAGTGAACTGCATATCATTTTCATGGCTTCTCTAGCATGGATGTCGAGACTATCAGCTAGACTCTAATATGATCATGGTCTTAAACTTCTAGCAGAGCAGAATAGGTACAGATGGCTGCTTCGATAGAGTATATACCAAGTCACGTCCCAGGACAGAGTCAAAGGTGTTATTGTATGAACATGTTTACGTTCTGAAATTGGCTTGAATCTTGAGGCCTTTCCAGATACTTTTCGATTCAGGGCCAAGTATCCGGTTCTGTTCACCGATAGTGCTACTTGACATTTAGCTATCAGTGATTTATGCAGATCGCCGCAGGCTATTCTCTATCCCTGCACATACGTCCCATTCTGGGCCGCGCACTGGGCCCATACTGCACAGAGTGGCATAGTGCCCGCCGGCTCATCCCCCGCCTCCGTCAGCAGCAGGGCTACTACACCATGTGGTGGAACCGCCGTAGCAGTGAAGTTGCGTACTGCGGTACCATTGTCCGTGTGGGTCCACAAGTCCTATGAAGGCTTCGGTAGGGCCATAGTGAGATAATGGAGTGTAATAAGACGTACTCTGACATTATACTGAATTCCGGCTCGAATCCAAGGCGACTCTGTGAGGTTGAAGAACATATCAGCAGGTTCGTCCAAGGTATTCAACTAAAGGAGGGGAAATTTGGTCAGGGCCTTGCACAGGCACGTACATGCCACTCCATATGGTCTTACCAGCATGAACACTGTTCCGTTCTCGGACTGGCCACTCCAGTATTGCGCCGGGTAACTAGCGTTGCTCACCCAATCCGGCTTTTATACTGTAAATCCAACATGCAAACATAACTATGCTTTGCTTACATTGATACCCCACCTAAAGGGTGATATCGACGTCCCATATACATTATCTTGGTTGATTGCGAGGATATCCTTGTTCGTGAGGATCTCAAGTGTTTCGTTTGTAATGCTCGAGAGCTATATACACGCAAGGGGTGCAACAGTATCAGAACGTGCAGAGGCGAGGTAATAAAAAATTCGTACGTTCGTTCCGATAATCAAAGGCGACTTCATGAGCGCCCAAGATGTGAAGTGTGACTTGGACTCGTCGTACGTCAGGTTGCCATTGCCTCTGCATAAAATAAGCGTGGACAGTGCAAGAGGAAGAGAAAGCGTACAGTTGGAGCTGAGTGCACAACTCGCGTTAAGATCAGCTGACATCCACTCATGATCGGGCGCACCATGTCCAAGTCATTGCGACCGTAAAAGTTGGTAGCTTGCGTGATGAAAGAATTTCTAAGTAGTAGATTTAGTCAGCAACCTGCTGAGCCGTCGAAGAGATGCAACTTTACGTATTAATGATGTTGGCTAATGAGTTCCAGTAGGGACCAATGTCGCCGGTGGTCTATGCCAAGGATGACCTTTCAGGGACAACACTCGCGAGAAAGAAAGAAAGGTAGCTCGTACCCTCCAGCTATGTCCGACTGAAGCGCCCCATCTGGGACCAAGATGTCACGACAAGCCACGAACCAAGCAAGCTGCACGACTTACAGCCACACTTGGTCCTATCACATGCACGCAATCACTTTAACTATTATAAGAGGACACTGTAGAATATTCGCACGTACATTGCCCCATTCGCACAATGAAAACAAAATCGGAGGTTGCCTGGTCGTCTCAGACAGATTTGTGATCGCATTTGACATACGCTGATACTCTGGAAGTTATTAATGAGATCAATTCATTTTGCCACAAGTCAATCATTGCCGTGGAGCTTACTTCCATAGACACCCTCTCGGATGATATCGTCATAAGGAACTGGCCGCGATCATACATAAGGGCCAGAGTGTTCCTGTTCAATTGAAGAACTCACTATAGCAGTTGTCATACCTTCATGGAGTCAATTAAGTCATCGTACACCGGATGAGGACTTATGGACTAACTTCAAATAATCAAAGCCCCAGTTCTGGAACGTCTCCGCGTCTCGTGCTTCGTTCTCGAATGAACCTGGGTATCCTGCGCAGGTGTACCAGCCGGAGTCGCTGTACTATAACAGTAGTATCTAGTACGGACAATCAATAACTGAGCAAGCAATCACCCACAATTCCAGCTTGGCTAGAATCATTGTATGAATTTAGAATGGCTCATGCATTCAGACGGGCGAACCTACAATCCCAATGAATGAAGCTGGTCTGTTAGCCAATTAAAACCTTTGCTAAACCGAGTAGTATCTGCGGCAAGCATCATGCATTGCAAATAATATCAAGTCGTACAAAAGCATACCAGGCTCGACGTATCCTTCTGCCGTACGATTCTTCATAGCCCAGCAGTCGTCCAAATTAACTCGGTTATATCCGGCATCCTGAAGACCGAGGGAAACCATAAGTTCCGCTGTCGTAACCATCAAATTTTCGTCAATGTTGCATTGGTACGCATTCCAAGCTTTGGAAACCATTAGATTTATCGATTGTTGGAACAAAGACAGACATACTGTTGTACGCGAGGGCTGGCAAGCGTCCCACCCCGTTCTGCAAGGCATGGATAGATGGAGCGTTGCCAATATAGAGAGCAGCGCTCAGTAGAGCTGCGAGACTTCCACGTTTGAGAGCCATAGTCGCTACTAGGTGATGGACGACGACGACCGTTTGCTCTTATATATACATAGAATCTGGGTCTTATGATCGCTGCCTGTTTGACAGACCGGGCCATGAGAGAAGTATCGTACGGCACAGCAGACCGTTATAAGCCGAAGTTCTCCCGAGGTATAGACGGTCACGCACCATTCGAACCATCCTCTCATGCAGAACCACCAGAAAAATCCTTGAAGCCGTGCACCACTTGACAAAAGCTGTCCTGCGCGGGAAGACCACGAAGTAAATTTTGGATGTAGTCTGCATTGTATGTCATAGGGTCCTAATGGCTTGTTATGAGTAACCATAGGTTGTTCTGGCATTGCAGGCACTTCAGGTTATACGGTCTGCATTCTTGACTGAGTACTGAAGTCTGAGATCGAGTCTCGTAATGCCTGAGAGCCGCTGGCAAATCGGACCGGTCGGCCCTAGATCTCGATCGTTTCTACTGAACGCTTTGACCGAAGTACGCAAATTGCCGACACACCTTTCAAGTTAACGAAGTGACGTTTCAGCGAGTGCCACCCGTCAGACAATGCACTATGGACAATGCACAATGGTGTACCGCGTCAAAATATTCTATCAATGCCATGCTTTCGATCATGATGTGCCACCTGCAGTTTAAGCCAGACAGACAGGTACAAAAGCAGCCGACAGACTCTCAACGTACGTTACTGCATTCCACATTGGTATCTCGACGAGAATGTTTGGAAAGCACAAGAACTTCACATCCACGTCTACCTCGAAGCGCAAGGGATTGTCAGGTAAGCATGATCAATCATTAACTTGGGTATTGTGGTCTAAGCTACAACAGTCAAACGCACCGTAAAGGATAGATGGATCTTCAAGCATCATAGAAAATGCAAACCTCTAAGTATTAGATCAGTCAGTGTTCAATGTAATACCTCGTAGAATCCACGATTCTCATGTTACTTCTGCAGGGTGCTGCCACACAGCCTGATTCATCTAGAAGGTGCCGAGCAGAGTGGCCGATGGTGGGCACTTTTTCTCACCTCACATTGGATGATTGTGAGCCATCTAACGCGTTAAAGCTCGCACATGGAGCACCTGAATCGTCCCTTGGAACGTCCGAGTCATGCCGTTCGTCCTGGATGCGGCGCCACCTGACCAGCATTCGGAACCAGCTCATCGAATCCGAGCGGACGTGGATACAGGAAGAGCTGATGGAGTTGTGTGCGGAGTTCGGGGATCTGAAGCAGCTGGTGGAACATGCTGAAACCGATCTTGCCAGGACGCAGCGAGAGCTCGAGGAGCTAATGTTGGCTCTGCAGGACTTGTCAGGTGATCGTATTTCGTAGACTTCGCATCTCAGTGCATACTGTACAAAAAGACGCTGGATACTCCTTCTGACATGTGTGACGAGTGTAAGAAGCGAACGAAGCCCATTGCGTAGGTCGCCATGGCCACATCCAGAGAAACTTCGGCAACATCAACCTCCCGTAAGTTCAGGACGTACAATGTAGTGTATACGTCGAAGCAGTCAATGATGACCACCATCTTTCATATTCCTTACCCGGCCCGAGCCTAAAGTACTATTCATGATAAGCTGGGATGCTGCGAAGAGGCTTATGATATTCCCAAACGCACTGGTATACATATCCGAATGGTTATCCGTTGGTTTGTTCCCGAGATGGGTGAGCTCAAGCGGAATAACACATCCCCCCAAAAACTTTGACCGACCCCTAAAGCTGCGCCACGATCCGGAGTTCCCCTACTGGCCACAGAGCTTCGTTATTGGGGTGGCCAGTAGCCTCGTGGCTCGCGAGCATTGTTCTCCGCCACTCCTGAGTGATGTGGCCTGAAACAATAGACGCTGTGGCACTTCCAGAAACGAATAAAGAGGGCGGGGAAGGGGGGGAGGTGGGCCAGCCACATCCGACATTTCCAGCCACTCGTACACCTACCTTCGTTACCGTCAATCTTCTGCAACGCGTATCAGCTTGCCTCTCTTAAGTTCCACAACGATGAAGATCAGCAAATGCCTACGCTCCTTCGTCCGATGGATCTGCCGAGACCGAGACCGAGGCCGAGACGGACGCAACAACAGCTGTGTGGCCCCGATGTCTGGTTCCTGTGAACCAGACATACAGGACCACACTGCCCCCATACGTCCACCGTCAAGGTTGGGATACAGAGACGATGACGACTTACCCAGTCATTCACGGCCCGTAATTCGGCAGCATGTGTGTGCCATTTACCTTGTTAAATTAATGCTTGAGGCGCTGACACCATGCCGCGCGATAGATGTGGTCAGGGTCCTTGTTGTCGGTGATCACGGAGGAGGATGGCGACGAAGCTACATCAGCCAGGTACAGCCTGTCGACTGAGGAGACCCTGGTTATGGCGGATGACGAATGCGAAGAGCTGCAGCTCAGGAGGGACGTATTCATTGATTCGTTTCACTAATGCCCGCCGCCTGGGAGCGGCGGCTTCATGGCTTCCGCGGCATAGTCTCGCACATCCCGTCTCAGCTGCGCCGAGGGCTCTTGTACAGATGTCGGTCCTGGTACATGGATCACTACATCCTGCCCGATGCCCTCGGGTAGAAATTACCCAATGGCGAACCTATCCCAAAGCCGCAGGATGCGCCGGAATTTAAGTCGAGCGTCGAGCCATATTCACTCTCTCTCGTCGACTGAAGCAGGGCACATATGAGGCACGCTCAGAAACGTAAGTAAACACTACTTACCAAGGTTATGAAGCTCACGAAGTGCTAACAGGATGCGAGCTCACCCAAATCAACCAAATGATTAGGGCAGTGCAGTGATAGAGGTCTCGGTGAGCATATGGGCATAAAACAGTCAAGCACATAATTAATGGGTCGCAGTGCAGCCAGATACCGTATTGCGAGGCCTCGCATGAGTGGGAGCGGTCGTACAGGAGCTGACCGGTCTTCGCAGTGTCTAGATTTCTGACGTTGCGTCGGCTGTAAATCATATGAGATAAACAAGTTACAGTAGATTATTGACTAGCACATACCCATACACTGATTGCTGAAACATACAGCTCGAGCTCATTGTGCGGCAGTTCTGGGACTTCCATACAGTCGCTGAAGAGGATAGGCGGCTGGGAGGTAGAAAATATGGACCTATATATACGCGTCCCAGTATCTCAACAAGACAATAACACTATCCAAATTTGAAGTGGAAGAAGCAACAAGGCAGGCTCTGGCCACAATTTCAAACTCCGCTCAGTACCTTGTTAGACCTTGTTTCGTTCCAGTACGCTATCCGTTTCGCATCGACTTAGCCCTCGTTTTCTTCAAAATGAAGCTCGTAAGGTGAGTATTTGTACCCGGCAAGTGCGCCCGTGGTGCTATCAAGACGAACGATCGGGCGCTCGTCGTCGTGGCCGAATTATTCGTATGCTTATTATTCTCTGATCTTAGATTTTTGATGAAATTGAACAATGAAACAGTGACCATCGAGCTGAAGAACGGGTCCATCGTACATGGAACAATAACCGGTGCGTAACTATGTGCTTTTTGTTAATTGGGAGGGTCATTGATTATGCCTCATGTCCCAGGCGTGGACATGCAGATGAACACCCATCTGAAGACGGTCAAAATTACTGCCCGCAATCGTGAACCCGCAACCCTTGACTCACTGTCCATTCGTGGCAACAATATTCGCTACTTTGTCCTTCCCGATGCTATCCCCCTCGATACTCTGTTAGTCGATGATGCGCCGAAACCTAAGGCTAGGAAGCGGGACGACACAAGAGGGAGGGGAGCGAGGGGTAGAGGTATTGAGCGCGGTCGTCCTCGTGGACGTGGACGGGGCCGCGGGCGGTGATCGTATGTTGTTTCATGGTAGCATGCTTATCCTCCACCCACCCAAAAACGCGTACGTTTGTATCAACTAATGGGCTAACTCTCGACTCGTCAGCCTTCTCAAACGCTGTATAATGTTCACATGCATCTCAGCAGATTGTGCAATATAATGTTTTGTTGTGTGGACATTTATGCATTATGCAAGCCGCCGAGTTACTTCCTCACTGCAAGGGTTGACGTCTCCCATCACGGATTGAAGAACATCAAACAGTGTACAAATAAGATACTACGAATTCTAACGTCCCGCTGATAGCTCCTGTAAAATATACTACCTGCTCACGTATGTCGAACGAGGCGTTCAGATCGTGTTCGGAACTTGTATCCGGACTCACACTTCGGTCATGATTTTTCGCCGGTTCGCCTCAACGTCGTGCTTGCCACCGACCATACGCCAACTTTTACGCTCTGAGACACACACATCCTCGGTGGAAGTAAATGGATGGGTCAGGTCCATTCGACGGCAGAAGAAGGTCGCATTTGCGGTGATTACTGACGGGAGCTCGAGTCATGACTTGCAAGCCGTATTTCTGGATCTCCCGATGGCCAAGAGGTTAGGATGCAGTATATGAACGGGAGGCTTAGAGACTGAAGACATGACCAAGACTAACAAATGGTGCATGCGTACGCTTGACTGGCAAGCTGTGTCCTAGTCCGGGCCCCGGACAGACGAAGGAACTAAAAGTGGAGGAGGTTGAAGTAATTGGAGAATGTGATCCAGAGGTACGAAGCCGTATCTCTAGTCCTACACTAACTTACTGAGTTCCGGTAGTTATATCCCATACAAAAGCAAGCGTTATCCGTAGAGTATTTGCGCGACAACTGTCACCTCAGAGCGCGTACTAGTCCGATCGCTGCGATGCTCAGGTTGCGTGATACCTCAAAGACGGCGATACATGACTTTTTCAAGGTGCGTAGCATCGTCTCCTCATCAATACTAAACTGAAATCGACCAGAGAGAAGGCTTCCACTCTGTCCACACACCGATTCTGACGTCGAACGACTGCGAAGGCGCGGGGGAGGCATTCCGACTAGCACCGAACACGTCCGTCCACCCAGCCTCCTCTGGCCTACCATCAAAAACTGATGAATTCTTCTCAAAACCGTCCTACCTCACGGTCTCCTCCCAGCTGCACCTAGAAGCTCTGGCGACGGCCATGTCGCGGGTCTACACGCTCTCCCCCTGCTTCCGAGCAGAGCCCTCGCAAACCGCGCGGCACCTCGCCGAGTTCTGGATGCTTGAAGCAGAGTGGGCGTTCACTCAGTCTGTTCAGGATGTGTGCTGCGTAGTCGAGGCTGTCACCAAGGACGCACTGCAGGCTGCGCTGGCTAGCCAGGACATGGAGGTCTTCGGTGGAGATTCCGACCCGTCTCGCCTTAACGCACTCAAGGCCGCAGCTGACGTAAGCCAAATATGGCCGAGGATGTCGTACACAGCTGCTGTAGAGGAACTGACCAAGTCGGGCGTAGCCTTCCAGTTTGCGCCTATGTGGGGCAAGCCGTTGCAGAGCGAGCATGAACGCTGGCTTGCCGAGACGCTCATTAATGGGCCTGTGTTCGTCACGGACTACCCGGTGACGCTCAAGCCCTTCTACATGCGCTCCAACGACGATGGCAAGACGGTGGCATGCTTCGATCTGCTTGTCCCGCATGCCGGCGAGCTTGTTGGAGGGTCATTGCGCGAGGAGCGGCTCGACGAGCTCGAGAAGGCATTAGTGCATCATAAACTCGACGTGGGCGCGTACCGGTGGTATCTGGATTTGCGCCGGTGGGGCGGAGCGCCACATGGCGGGTTTGGGATGGGCTTCGAGCGCCTTATTAGTTGGATCAGTGGCATCGAGAATGTGCGAGAGTGCATCCCCATGCCTAGGTGGGCCGGGAGGATGCTACTATGAGTTTACCTCGGCAATACGGATTCCATCACTGTCAATACTCTAACATTCAGGCTATTCGTTGTGCCAATTCCCTAAGTGTGCACCATACAAACCACCATTCGACTATTGCCACATATACTCGCGATTGTGCTCTGAAGAACACTCTTGTATTTGCCACAAACGTCAAAGGATACAGTTTCTCACGGGGTGGTGACTTCCCTAGAATTCGGTAGAATTCACGTGATGGCACGCGCTAGCCACGACTCATTTGAGCTCGCAGCCGCCGCGTGTGATAAGCGGTGGAGCGGTACCGGAACACTCCTATTCCTCCTCCTATCCCTCTACCACAACCACCGCGACACCAGCGAAGCGATACAACCCAACCTCGAGACACCTACATTGCGACAGCTATGGTAGCTAGTAAGACAAAGAAAATCGCGAAGTATACATACGCTGAGCGTGAGTAGACGCGAAAAGCTAAATTATCTGGACGCTAATAATGTGTCGTCAAGGCGTACTCAGCGCATTATCTCAAGCTCAGCAGGAGCACAGGAAACACGCAGTTCACCATGCGACACTGCGGGCTGAGGGTAAGCGAGTGCCACATATTGCACTGTCTCGCTAATCTCATTGGCACAGTACGTAAAAGGGCCGAAGTGAAGAAGGACAAGCTCGGGCCGCAGTGGACGAGCTGGGTTAAGCGTACGGTCGAGAAACTAGTTAGTGTGCTGATCAAGGCTTCTGCAATATTTGCGATACTCAATCGTCGTCTAGGAGGATAAAGGGGCCGTCGAAGCCTCGGGGATAAATGGGAACGTTGCGTTGACTGCGGCAGCGAAGAAGGCGTACGTGGTTTAATACTATTTGTACCCCGATCCGATTCGAGCATTCATCTAGCATCGCGGACGTGCGACGATACCTCGCTACGCCAGGGGGTCATTCCTCTCCTCTAGAAGATGAAGTATGGAAGCTAGTGTCTCTACAGTTCACTCGAGGGACCAAGCGCAGGAAATCATCTGGTGTTGACGATGATCTGGAGTCCGAGGACGAAGTCCTCGACGAAGTGAATAACTCCCCGAAAGGCAAGAGACGAAGGCGGTCGAGCGGGTGCATGAGGCCGCCGTCAAAGATGACGAAAGCAGAGGTGAGACACACCCTTAGCTAGATGTAACTAGACCTGACTCTGTCATAGCTCCTGCAACTGCTTCATAACCTTCAGGAGGCCCATGTTGAAGCCATGAACCACCTTCAGTCTCATTCGCATGAGGAGGAGAGCGAAGAGTCTCGCCATCTTCGGGAGGAGCTGCAGGCGAAAGAGAAGGAGATCGAGGCCGTCCGAAAGGAGCTCGACCAGGTCAAGTCCAGAGTGTCCAACATTGTTCCTCCAGCAACTGTCAGTCGCGCGACGACGCCGGATCGCACATTGTAGGTCTCCTTTGTGATTGATCTCAAGGCAGTTCATTGAACTCTCCCCTAGTGCAGCGCAGTCGTCGTCCCTACCTACGACTCCTGCTAACGGTCCCCGGGCCATGGACGCCCTCACCCGTACCCAATCTGGATCATTCATATCTCAGTTCAGCAAGCAGCCTACTCCCGCTCCCAGTGTCTCCGGTAATACGCCCGAGCCTGATGAAACGACCATGTCGTTTGAGGACGAGGGCGACACCCTGGTCCCGGCAGATGACGACGAGAACAGCACTAGCGACAACGTCAAAAATGTGAATTCGCTGACCCCAGAGTGGTCTCCTCGGAAGGCGCAGGACAAGGGGGTCACAGTGCGCCTCGAAAAGCTGCAGGACCTGTTGGCTACGGAGTGCGAGCGGGCTCAGCGTCGGGAGTCAGAGTACCAGGATAAGGTACTCCCTTTCTTATCTCTCTTCTAGGATGTTTGCTAACACCGAGTGACAGATCACTTCTCTCGAGAAGGCCGCAGACTCTCGTGCATCTGAGCTGCGAGTGCTTACGGATAGACTTACGGCCTTCGATTCTGAGCGGACTGTCATGCAGACAATCATTTCGGAGCGAGACAACCGTATTGCTGATTTACTGGCCGAGCTGACTACCAGGAACGGTCTGGTCGCTTCCAAAGATGCAACCTTAGCTGAGAAGGACGCGGAGATTGCGTCTCTCCACAGTAGCCTCGCTTCGCTTGAGCAAGCCTCTGCCGAACTGCGTGACCGGCAAGAAAAGCTCCAGAACAGTGCCAAAGAGAAGGACGCCGTGATCGCTGGTCTAACGGAAGGAAAGTCGGCACTTGCTCGTGAATTGACTGCTCTCCAGGAAACTCTTGTCGGTGTCCGCACTAAAGTCGAGGACAACGAGACTCAGTTGCAAGCCCTTCGAGACGCCGAAATAACTTTGATCCAAGAGAAGGATATACTTGAGAGCATGGTGGTCAGCCTGGAAGAAGAGACTCGAACGACGGAGGAAGCTCGGGTCGCTTTATCTGATTCTCTGCTTTCGCAGAAGGCTGAGAATGATACCTTGTTGTCGAAGTTGCGCGCCTCGGAGGACGTCGCCAAGCTCCTCCGTACTGAGGCGACCGCTCTTGCAGAAGAGAAGACCAAGTTACAGCACGAACTGATCGAAGCTTGCGACGGCCATCTTCGTGTGACCCAGCAGAAGGATAGGGAAATCGCCGACTATGCAAGAGAATGCGAGGGCCTCCAGCTGGAAGTGACCTCGCTCAATACTGAGGTCGCACTTCTCAAGGAACAGCTTGATACAGCCAACGATGTCGCTAACGCTGTGAGGATCGAGCTGGCAGAGGCAAACACTTGGGTGCAGAACTTGCGAGAGGAAACCACTACGAAGGACGGTGCCATAGCGGAGCTTAAGTCCTCGCAGGGAAAGCTGCAGCAGGATATGGTGTCACTGCAGTCCGAGCTCTCTAGCAAGAAGATTCACGTGTCCGAGCTCGAGCTGACTCTGGATGAGTCGCGAGAACGCTTGAGGAACAGCCAGGAGCGAGCGAAGACTATGACAACAGATTTGGAGGCCAAGGAACAGGCGAGACAGCAACTTGTCGAGGATGTCAAGAGACTGGAAGCTGCCAATACCATCAACATTCAGGAGTTGACCGAGAGACACGCAGAAATCGGGACGTTATCTGCTGACCTTCTCGCCTCACAAGCCCGTGAGTCTGAGCTCGTCACGAAGATTCAGGAGGCGGAAGCGATCAGAGCAGTGGAACTTGCCAATCACGCATCGTCCTTGTCATCAGTCCAGTCGTCAGTAGAGTCTGTCCAACATACTGCGAGTGACTTACAGGAGAAACTCAGTGATGCCTCCGCCAAGCGTGACTCGTTGGAATCCCAAATTCAAGATGTTCGAACCGAGTTAACGTGCGCTCGCGTGTCTCTTGAAGCAGAGAGCGCCCGTTCTTCTGCTATGGAGAGAGATTTGGGAGAGGCAACCGCAAGGATACATCAGCTGCAAGAGGCTCTGGACGATGCCTTCTCTGCCAAGCGTGCCGAGGCGACGAAGGTCGCGGTTCTCTTGGAGAGCTATGACAAGCTGCGCAAGGCGCAGATGGACTCCCTGACCGATTTTGATCTGATGGTAAGCAATGTGTTGATATTACCTTAGGCACCTTGCTTATTTTGGTTTTGCAGATTGCTTCATTCCAAGCTGCACCGGCCACCACCCCTCACTAAGTTATCTTCAATAATCAGTTATTTTGACTATGCCTTCCTCTCGATTTGTCCTGACCTTCTCTATAGACAGTGTTTTCATTTTTCGTGTCTCATCAGCCCGGAACCAAATATCATGGTAGTCACTTAGCGAAAACTATGCATTCTTGTATGTCCCATGAACCTGAAATAAGATACTTCAGTCATTTCTTTGGTGGACAGGATATTGTGAGAATCATAATTTCAGCCGTAAGGATAGAGTTCGCCGTAAAGTTCCGGCTGGCCCGTGTGGGAGTAACATACAATAATGGACAGGGTATCTGCATAATCAAGATCCATCCGTCAAGCCTCGTCAATCAACCTCTTCATCCCCTTCTTTCCGAGAACTGGTTGCTCGAGATCCTCAGCGTCAGAGGTAACATCTTCTCCGGCAGCTGCTATCTTCAGCTTCTTAGGTGGCGTCTGGATAGGCAGATTGCCATCGCCGAGCTCACCCGCCGGTCTTTTGCCCGGAGAAGTCTTGCTAGTTCCCTCAGTGACATTCGGGTCTTGGTTCTCATCTTGTTCCAACGAATCGGTGGGACGAGGCTGCTTGGCAAGTTTCGAACGTTTCTTAGATTTCTGCTTCCTCGCTTTCTTGGGCGATGGTTTGAACTCTTTGCCGTTCTTCGCTGCCCACTCGATTTCAATAATCCTGGAAATCCATTTTAGACCGTAATCCACTTGAATCTGAAATTCTCAAACCGACATACTTACCTCTCTTTCAGCTTCAAGTTATCGGGCACGTATGTTTCTGCCTTACGATACATCTCTAGTGCCACTTGCAGATTACCCCTGGAACCGATAAGAGCGATGAATATTAGTGAACAGATAGGTACAGCCTGTCCGACGTACTTCTCCGAATGAGCTCTCGCAAGTGCCACATAAGCGCGCCCCGTTTTCTTCCTCGATATGGGCGAAAGGACATCGACCAACTGCAGTTCCTTACTAGTATGCTCGCTGCCATCTCTGTCAGCACTTCTCACTCTGATCTGTGGAAATGGACCGGACAACACTTACAACTTCTTCTCGAGATCCTGTAAGCGCTGCCTCAGCTCGTCGTCCAGATCCTTATGCTTCTTCAGCAGCGGCGTAAGTAACCCAGAGGGAATCGGGCGCTCCTCCATCGACGTTGACCCCGATCCCGAGGCAGATTCATCCTCTTCGATCCGCGACAGCTCCGCCTCGACGCTCCTCTCCTCCTCTTCCTCCCGTCGTGCTCGCTCCTGTGCAGCAAGGCGACGGGCGACCTCTGCTTCGACCGCCTTCGCAATCTAAGTCGATAATCCATCTGTATCAGCTCGTGCAGCAGAGATAGCGAGCTTGATCCAAAGTATCTTACCCTCTCATCAATTTCGCTCTCACTCAAAGCAAGCAACGCGCTCGCACGAGGGGCACTGCCTTTCTTCCGAGATATGCCTGCTAGCGCCAAGCTTGGGCGGCGAGCTACAGCCATAGAGGGCCTCGGTACACGGGATGAGCCAGCGAGCAACTGTTGAGAGGGGCCTCTCATGGCATTCGAGGTCGACGGTAGTGAGGCTGGTGCGAGTTTGGGTGCAGTGGGAGGAATAGCGGCGAAGTGCCGTTTCGGTGGAGGAGCGTTATCTGTGAGGTAGCAATGGTTGGGAACGATGACAAAAAGACGAGGATGAAAGATGTACCGCGTTCGTTGATGACGGGCTTGTTTTCTACGTTCTTCGTGCGGACAGCAAAACTAACAACATACAATCAAGTCGTATTCTTCTTTCAAGACATGCATGTGGAACATACTTCAGAGTGTTCAAGGTATCCTGACGAAATTTGGCGCCAGGGGCTAAATTACATATCAATAACCCAACAGAGGATCCGCCGAGTGCGTCTTGGAGAATTCGAGTCAACTTCGAGTTACGGTACGGAATCCGGGACTATCCACACCACCGTGGTATGTTAGAGTATGCGCCAAGATAGCGGAGACACGGACTTACAGCGCCTTGATTTAGAGCATGCACGACTTGACCTAGGACGCTAAGCGACTTATTGATAGCAGATGACTCTGCCATACGAGTCGCATCGTTACCAGTAAGCTGAGAAAGTAAGTCTCAGTGACTGGCGTCCAAACCACATGTTTTTCCTGACCTTGTTATTCTCTGAACCAGCTAAGTCGACTAAGTTAATCTTGCCCGTCAAAACTATGTATGACCCAAATTATCAAGAGCTGATCTAAATCAGACTTTCAAAACTTACTCTTGTCTCCTTCTTTGATACTTATTTCCATGTTCAAGATGGCATGGGACCGGGACGATGCACGATTGAGATTGGTTGCGCCCACAGATCGTTGCTTATTCGCTCGACTGAAGGCTCGTTAAGTCAGCGAGAAGAAATGAGTATGTAGTATGATGACTCACGAGAACAAAGCGTCGAAATCGGCAAACGTGTCTATTGGCATCGAGGATAAATTGGCGACGAATACTTGGCCGACATCGTTTTCTCGGACGGGTAGTTTGGGTGCCTTCATAAAGATCAGGATGGCAGTGTAGGTAGTCTTGAACGGGACGTACTGCCTCACGATTCACGAATAAGTCGTAAACCTCGTCTTTGTATATTTCGTAATACGAAGCGGCCAAAGAAACCTGTCCAGCAGGTAACGTCGCCTTTCGATCAATCACAGCCTATCATTCTCGTGAGAATCCAATCCGACGTCTAAGGGCGGTCGAGAAAGGCAAAAATGCATACCTCGACTACCCGTGGAATCACACCCGGTTCCGCCTTAGTTCCCTGCATGGTATGAGTCTTTCCAGATGAAGTGACACCATACGCGAATATCGTGACTGTCTATGCATAAATTCTAATAAGCTTGAACGTGAGTTGGATCAGATCATGGCTCACAACGCCGTGGAATGCTACATCAATGAGCGGTTGAACGTCGTTGTTGAATATTTCCTCCTGCGTTGCAGACTGGTCGTAGCAAGAAGAGAACCTATTCTCCAAATTAAAACTTCATCTTGTTGTGCTCAAAGAAGATACAGCATACGGGAATCTGAAAAAAGAGTTCGGGTCTCTCGGATTCACAACCCCAACATACGACCCGTCCTCTCCATTGACAACGTGTATCGAATCATCTTCTAGTTCTATCCCGATTCGAGGTCGAAGGCGTGCGGCAATCTTGACTTTGTGCGCCATGAGTTACCCAGAACGAGCGAAGGTGGAAAAGAATGACAAAAGTGTCGCCAGGCTTGTATTGAACGAAGGATGGGGCGAAGTCAACCGCGTTTGCCACGTGATCGTGTTCTTCTGTCACGATGGCCGTTACCCACAGATCACGGCACTGCTTCTGCATCGGGTCCTTCTCATTTGACCCTACTAAAACTGAAGCTACATTCGTCCGTTTATACTGCCGAAATTTGGAATTCTAGTAGGTGTAACCAGAAGCTGTTAACGCTCTTCGTTGATTTTCGTGGACGCAGAACAGAGCGAAAATATCCTTACCTCTCAGAACCTACGCTTTATCTTGGAAGTTCTGTCGAAGAGGAATGATTCTGAATTTGGAGCGGTTGATGGAGAATGTTCCCTCCAAACTACAGCTCGAAGAGTGGGTCTTTATCACCCAGACCCTCATCTCTGCGGAGCCACACTCTGAGCGTCGCTAAGCCATTCGCTTCATCTCCAAGTCGAAAAGAACTTGACGACCGCTTGCCTCGGAGAAGGCCGCAGTATCGAATGTAAAAAAAATCTGTGGAAGACCGTATCATAGGGAAACAGCGATGGACTAAAGATGACATAAGAAAGTCCCAAAACGCATCGGAAAGACGATGGCGGCATGGACCCTGCGGGAGTGTGATAGTATGTGGGATGCAGACGGGTACATGAGACCGGAAGCACAGGCGATGTTTAGAATCGATTTGGACTCAAACGTCAGTCGTCGTGGAGCGGGCCATAATCCGCTTTGCGGCAGCTTCCGGACTATGACCAGAAACAAATATACCGAGTGCAAAAAGGTCTACTAGCACGCATTCTCTCTCATCCCCTCTTAACTCATTTTTTTATATGAAAGAACACCAAGAAGCCACCTGGAAATCTCACAAACCTACCGGTGGCAAAAGCTCTTTCTTTTCTCCCTTGTAGTCCCTGCCGCCAACCAAAGCCACCCTCTCCATGCTTGAACAAAACTTGAGCAAAGCAGGCCATTGCACTGCATGGCATTTTTTACGAGTCCTGAGTTAATTTTTGATTCTTGATATCTTTGATATCTTTGAGCATATATGACTGTTGCTTTT